>JAQQZX010167937.1:0-22841 GCA_030068355.1 Notoglanidium maculatum
AGAGGCCAGTAGTAGGTCATTCACCACTTTAACTAGTGCTGTCTCTGTGCTATGGTGAGGTCTAAATCCTGACTGATTTCAAAATAAATTTATAATGAACAATGAGCAAGCAAGAGGTGATTATGGCAAGGAAAACTGCCAGAGACAACGTGTGGAAAAGAGGAATAAAACTTAAAAGGAGCCCATCCTCATCTGGGTGGCACCAGATAGTGCAGGTATAAATAATCCACTTCTACATCTGTTTGCTATAGTCAAAACGTGCAATTGTGTAACATAGAAACAGTAGAAACTGTGCAGTCCTAAAATAATAGCAAAAGCTATTATGCAATTGTAAGTCCTAAGTCACTGTAACAAAACTCTTTGTGTCACAGCTTTTCCTGTGTCTTATCAATTTCTCCACAGTTTGCTGTATTTTCAAAGAAAACAATAGGCACTGCAGGGGATGTCCTTTAAAGTGCGCTTTTTAAGGATGTTTTAAGGAAAGCTTCTTTTTCGAGTTCACTCCATTAGCTTCACATTAGCTCCTAGCTTCATAGATGTGCTAATTGTGGTCAGGGTGGAGAGGTTTCCGTAAACTCCAAAAAATGTGACCTAAATGCTGAGTTATGTAGACACTGTTGTCTATACTCTTCAGATGGTGGCGTCTCTGCCTGTCTGACTGCCTTCATAGATCTTCCTACCGTTCACCCAATGATATTTCCACCACTTTTTTTGGAAAGAATAATGCGATTTGGTAGAATATGTAATTTTCACATGTGCACCTGATATTCTATTTTATTGCAAACCATAACATTCAATATACTTTGATAGTAACCATCACTCACACACGCACACGCACACACAAACACACACACACATGCGCATTTACAAACATCCCGCCACGGCAGGGGACTAATGGTAGACGCCTTGTCTCCTCCACAACAATAAGCCACCGCGTTCCAGGAACACTTCATCATGCTCAAGGAAGTGATGGAGAACCTCGTGGAAAATCTTAAACAAATGATTAAAAAGATCGCTATAAAGGTTTGACTCTATGCCAGTCAACAGATAATGGTTGAATCAACATTCCATGTGTGTGTTCGGATATTAAAGCTGAGGTCAGAGATGACGTGCAGAGTCGGCGTGATAAAACACTCCCTGTATCTCTTATTGTATACTGTTCCCTGTGGAGTTCAAAAGTTACTGTGTACAGATGTGTACCTCCTGTTTGGCCTCTCATTCACCCTGGCCTTGTAGCAAAATGAATTAAACAGGCAATCAGATCTTTTGTTCTCCTTGATGATTAAGAACTAAAGAGCAAAACAAGTTCAGTTAAAAGCTGAAAACCATTCAGCGTACGCCACCCCTGCCAAAACAATCCAGCTTGGGCTGCTACAAGCTGCCAAAACACAGGCTGAGAGGAGATGGTCAGATTGGTAGACCATAATTACTAGCTCATTTACTTTCCAGCTGCATTACTGCTTCACTAAACTGATCAATACATGTTTCCTAATTGGCTTACTGTTATTTTATTTGCTTAAAAGATAATATGTCTATTGTAGCATGTGATAGCAGTTACAAGCAGGACCCTTTTTCTAAGAGATGGGGAAATATGAGGATAGTTAAAGTATCATGATTTATCAGCCATGGATGCTGTCTGTGTTATTGCACTACTGTAGTCAACTGATGTAGAGTTTGGGCACTTCAGCAGTTTGGACAGGGTTCATCAATGACAATTAATGGTTAAGATTCTTTAAAAACATCCAGCATTTCTACCTTTGGATTTTATCTAGCGTATTCCAGTGGGGATACAGTGGTATGGTTCATATTTAATAACAAAAAAAAAACAAAAAAAAAGCCATACCACTTCAGGTTTAAATCCAAATACAGATACAGATAGTGATTCAGCTGCTTTTCTGCTGTGTTGGGAGAATTTCTCCCACCTTGTGTGACTGGGACGGCTGTCCTGGAGCATCGCTGATACTGAGACAGCTTTAGCATCTTAAATTGCTTGATAGTGTAAAGTCTATCATTTAAATTGTTTGGACTGGATTTTAGCCATATGCTGCTGTGACTACACAACTTCACTTCTTTGTTCAATATTGTTCTGTTGTAATGGCTTGTTAGCATGCATTGTCCTGTGTATTTATTGTTCTGCTTAATTTAGACAAAAACAAGTCCTGGTGTTAAAACCTTGAAGGAAATACTCCCTTTGATTCAACCTGAAGCTCATGTAATAAAGTAAATGCTATTGTTTTCTTGAGTATAACAGCAATCTTGTGTTCACCTCTTGATCTTGCCTGACATGCATTAAGCATGAACACCACTGAAACCAGTAACCTAACAATAGCCTTCCAGCCTTCTTCTAGATTCCTGGCTCCATTACAAACAAGACGAGATATAATCTTCGGAGTAATTTCCAAGGAACAACAATGTCCACAAATGAATATTATTGTACGAGACTTGATAAGCAATATCCTGTGTGTATGATACCATTTTTCCTTGTTTTGTTTGTTCAGGACACACTTGCTTTCTAGTGTCCAGGACTTATTATTATTATTTACAGATTAGGGATTAAATATGTCATACTGCTAGCTCATCACAAGCCGTTAGGCTGTTTAGTCTTTTTCTGATGTTTAGATACTGGTATCTTTGCATAACATGAATACTTATAGATAATTTGTGTTTATATTTGATGTTGAAGACTGAAGTCTTCTGATCACTGTTATGTGGCTATGATGAGAAGAGAAACAGATTAATGGAGAGAATACATACACTAAAGTAATCTAATTAGGAAAATGATGTTATAGGAATCACAGCTCTAAGTTAACAGTACAAATTCTGATAAAGACAAGTATTTATCAAATGTTATTGGTGCTAATATTGTAAGTTGTAGTAATGTGTAGTATATAGAAGTATAGTAGAAGAAAAGTAAAAGTATAACTGTTCTAGAAATATTAGCGTATATAATAGATAGATATAATAGAGTATATTTGGAGCTTTTCCCCAACTCTCGTGAGGAATGGCAGGAATCAGCACCATGGACAGAGACCCTGACCTTCATCTGTTACATTTTATTTTCAGTTGGTGTTTATATGGAGTCTTTGTGATGTCTGATATGAACTTATACAGCTGTTCTAAGCTAAACTTTTGCTCTCAGACTACACAGTTAAATTGTCTGAATGATAGCTACCAAACTGTTCTTTTCCTTCTTGCTGTTTCGAGGCTTTTAGCAGGAAAAGTGTAACTTTATTAGCCTTTAGAGTAACAATTTTAAAAACACATCAGTGATCCTTAAGGTCTGAATATGTACCTTAAATTATTTTTCCAGGTGAAATATACATACTAAAGGTGCAGAAGACATACCATCCCAGCAATAATTTCTTATTTCTGAGAGTGTATATGTCACCATTTCCCATGTGAGAAAGGCCTCCTTTTGTGAATGACATGGACAGAGGATATGAACTGTGATCCAGTTCATCTGATTAGGATCTTAATGCCAGTGCTATTGGAATCGGATAGCGTGGCTCCGTATATCATTCTTGCATTTCCCAGGACAGGTTTTACTTTATTTGAACACATATAACATTAAGCTAGAAATAACATATAGAGCATCAAATGGATCAGTATTATTAAAATCCTTGTGTACTGGTGCATTAATAGATGTTGTGGTGCTTTTATGTGTTTCCTTTCTTTCTTCTTTACAAGAAAAATGTGCTTAATTCAGAGCCATGCTTTCATGAAAAAAATCATTTGTATTTCATTTAACTATCACATTTAAATTTACAGCAAGCACTGTAAAACAAACAGCTCAGGGTCTTAGAATACTATAAAGATAAAACCCTGTTAGAGAAGACTAAAATTTGAGGGCATTTTTTCTTCAAAGTGGTAAAATAGGAAGAAGGTATGAACTGTCATCTAATTTTATATAGTATAACTATGCATCCAAACATCTAGCAATGAATTTAATACTTGGATACAGTAGAAAGCAATTACTTTAACTATCTACACAAGAGCTATGCAGCACATGGATGGATAATATTTTCAGGTAAACTCAGACCCTGTGTTTCTTTTTCCTAATAATGGCCATAATCATTATCGTTAGTAACATATAAAGCATTATCCTGGCATTTTCACATAGTGAAAATATTCCTCTGATCATCCTGTTAGCAAGTACACACACAATTTCCACCCTATGTCCATTCTACCACCTGTTGGCACACTTGCCCCACATTTCAGTACACAGGAAGTCATGATCTGCCTGTCCTGACGAGGCTCGGCTTGTCCAGCTGGCAAAAAAGCTTTTATGAAATACAGTATATCATATTGCCAATATGCAATCTGAAAGAGTTTCAGTTGATGTTTTTCAGGTTTAAGAGACAGGGTCCCATTGGCCTAAGAGCACTACTCAAGAAAAATGTAAAAAGTATTTTCAATAACCTAAATCAGCCACCCAGAAAATCAGGTTAGGCTGTTATGAAATCTGATTGACATATGAAAGCTGATTTTGATTAAGGAGTGCGCTCCCATTGTAGCTACTGATATAATTTAAGTTGCTGACTTTGATTATAGCCTTCAGTGTTTTTTATATTTTGCAAACACACAGCCAGGAAAAGCTGTTGATTGTTGCTGACGTTGAAAAATATTTTTTAAATTAATTTTCTGCAACTACAATGAAACTAAAAGGAAAGATATGTTAATACGAGAATGAGGAATGTAAATTTGAACTCTTAAGAGTGCAAAGGTTCATTTGAATTTAACCACTTAACTGAAAACTGCAGTTCAAGTTCATATTCAGTGGTAAAAGGGTCATATCTCGGTCCTAAATTATGACAAATCTTTCTGAGGCTTCAAGCGAATTTCTGCAATGGCATGTCTAATTGCAAAAAGAGAAAGAGGAAGAAGGAAGAGAGAGAGAGATACAGACATATGAGAAGAATGGCTAGACAAAGAAAAAGGCAAAAGCGTTGTGTTTCCTCCTAACTTTCAGAGGCAGACAGATAATCAAACACACGACATCCTTAATTATAGATTAGATTACACATATGCCTAACAAGCGATGCATTAAAAAAAAGGGAAGCTACAGGGTTTGAAAGGAGAATGTTATTATGCTGCACAGCTGGAATCGGAGGCCCTGGGAATGGAAGTGTGGGGTGTTTGCGCAGCTGATCAGGCATGTGGAGTTTAGATCAAAAGAGCAGGACTCCCCATGTCTGTGCAACATGAAAGAAGGCACTCAGATAAAGTGGCCTTTGAATGCACAATCTCATCTATTTAGAGAAAAGCACTTTAGCTTCCCCATCAGACTAAAGAAGAAGGGAGATTTCTCTGAAATGAAGACTCTGTTGCAACAGCAGATTATGTGGAAACTTTGTGAAACACTTCTCCTGAAGCTTCTTTTCTGACTCGCAAGTGTTTTTCTCAGTCTTGCTGGGCCTGGGGTTCCAAAAACCACACAAAATATTTAGTGATAATTCAAACATTATATCACCCCCGCCACATGGGTTTCTCCAGCTGCTCTGGTTTGCTCCCACCTCCAAAAAGCATGTCAGTAAGTGGATTAGCCTCACCTTATATCCAGTGATTCTGGCACAGGCTCTGGATCCACTGCAAACCTGACCAGTGTTTACTGAAGATGAAGGAATGATCAATGTCTAGAAAAATCACCCAGTAATTTAAAGAAACTAGTCCTGATTTTGCATTGAGAGTATAAATGTATTTACATTTACATCTTTATTTAGCACATGCTTTTAGTTATTTAAGTACAGTTAAATAGTTCCTATAAAGGCTTCTTTTTGCCTCACCAGAAGGTTTCCATTTCAACGTTTCCAAGGAGACGCTCTGTCGGAGGCTAAGCGCTATTACTTATCCAAAGATCCCTTCAGGAACCCATTTTCTAGGAGTGAATCCAATCAAAAAATCAACAGTTGGTGGTTAAGAGTCTGGCTAAAAGGCCCAGCAGCAGAACTCACAGGCTTCTGGTCAGTGGTGCAGAAAGAAATTTCAGAATGTCAGAATATATTTCAGAATATTCACGCTTGATCTTGCAGATTTTGATCACTTGCATACATACTTTAAGCACAGATATGCTTTCTATCCTGAACATTTCTTCAGTGTTTACAAATAGGCATCAATTCTGTTACCTGGAGCTATTATAAAATGCAATCCCTGTTAATCTGTGAACTAGTGTGTTTGAAATTATGAGTCAGTATGAAAAGCTGCACCCAAATGAGTCCAAAAGGGTAAATGCTACGGCACAGCATGTGCTGATGCTCTCTGATGCTCCTCCTGGCTTTCTGTTTTCTCTATACACTTCTTTAAAGGTCATAACCCCAACCCCACAAATACAAATAACACTCAAATAAACACACACCCTATGTATGAAGAATTCAAAAGTAAGGGATTTTTATTAGTTGTGAGTGTGTGTTAAGTAAATACTTAATAATTGTACTGTATGAGAGAGAGAGGATTAAAACATGTAGCAATGTTGGATGTAAAGAATGTCACTGATTTTCACTGGATTTCAGGAATGAAGCGAGTTCATGCTATAAGGGCTGGAAATGATCTGAGGTCCTCACAAATTGATTCACTTCAACTGAATTAAAAAAAATCATTCATTAAAAACAATACTGTGTAAATTTTAATGCATATGAACTTGTCCTAGTTCTATAATCTACGTATATTACAATCTTTCTCCAATATGAGGATTTGTTGCTTTAAAACCTTTTCTTTATAGGTTCTTCAGGGATTCTTTGGATAGTTAGAGGTTGTTTGCTTCCTAAAATATTTGTAAAACACTTATGTGTAAGGTGTAAGGTATAAAACATGGAAATATCCCACAATTAAGAGTGTAATTTTCCATCCAGCATGAAAACACTGCATTAAAAAAAACCAGCCTACACACACTGTAGTTCACTACTGATTGCTTGTTGTTTCAGGCTTTCTTTATTTCATCATGCTGTTGTTGTTGTCACCATTGGACTGCTGATTAGCATTAGCACACTTCTACCTACACACCCTTGATTTGTTCATGAGTTTTTGTGTCAGCTTGTGGAGGAAGAATCTCTTCACACACATTCACGCCAACATTCACTCGCAATCAGCACCGTGTCAAAACAAAGAAACGTCAATGTAATGCAATGCAAACATAGTATTCAGTCATGGATAAAGGTAAATGTTTATATTAAGTAGGAAATAAATCACAATTGGATGCGCCATTATAGGAAAATCATCAATGATGGGGTGGTTGTTGCAGAGTTTTTGTTACCATGCCAAAGTTGATTATTTTCCAATAATGGAATGACCCAACGTGTTTTATTTCTCATATACCACAGCAAACCCTTGAATCATTTATAATTACATTTAACATTGCAGAATGTCCGCAAGATAAACAAGTCTTGTTATCGCAGCTATAACAGTCATTAACTCACCAGCCTGTATTTTTTTTCTCTCATGAAGTTAATAAGACAAATAAACAAAGCTTGTCGTGATACTGAGAAACTGTAAAGCATAAACACCTCTCTCCTGAAGACTTTCCTGCAGCCTTTGACCTGACATTGGAGACTTCTTCTATAAATGTAAAACAAACGTTTCCTTACAGAAACCCTTCCCATATCAACAATTATACATTTTCATTTCTTAAATAATAACACAGCTTTTAAACTTTGATTATTTTTAATGGTAGAATATTTATATTAATATAACCTGTGATTTAAATTACAGCCAGCACTAGTCAGAGATGCCGTAATAGAGAATTAAGCAACACTTTCTGACCAATCAGATTTGAGAATTCAACAGCGCTGTGGTATGTGCAGTATTCTGAAGTGACACTGTCTTATTCTAATCACGGTTAATTTAGCTTCCTTCAAGAAAGAAGTTAAAAGAAATCCTCCAGTAAGACTGAGATCATTTTCAAAAAATCCAAATATCAAACAGTTTTATAATAAAATTATAATCATAAAATTTTACCATTAGATATATTTACCTCAAATTCTAGATGTATTTGTTATTTAGAAATATTTTTTTGCACAATCTCTGATACATACAATGAACCCTGATGTCTGAGCACTATATATACTCAACGCACACTTCAGCTTTTTCCATAACACATCCTTTCTGAGCACTAAGCAGGAAGTGAATTCACATCTAAGGAAGACAATATCCCAATTTTTCTGTATCAGCTGCCAAAGAGAAACTCAGCAGAATGTTTTAAGCCCAGAATTTCCCCAAGGCCTCGTTCAGACAGCCCTTTTACACAGAGTAAAGGTGTCAAATAATGATGACATTAGTGTTAAGACCAACTTGATACATCTTCACTATTTGTGCACGGTTTATGATAACTATAGATATGCGTGTCCACTATTTCTCCTTTCCAGCACTTTTTTTTCTAAACTTGCAGATGAAGTCTCTCTTAGAAGTACACATTTGGAGGCAAACCCACACATTAATTAGAATCACTCCTAATCACACTCACTTATTCATGATTCATCACCAAGGCACTACGAATAATTCATCATCTGCCATTCCATTCCATATGGGAAGAGAGGAAGAGTGCGAGGGATGTGTTTTGTTTTGGGGTTTTTTGTTTCCCTCCTACTCCATCTCAGAGAATCCCTCTCTCCCGCTCTCTCTCTCGTCAACTTTCTTTCCTTCTCCCATATGTACTCCATTATATCACTCCCCATTTCTCTCCTTCATCTCTTTCTCAAAGAATCACAAAGATAAAAGGAGCATTAGATATCTCCATCTCTCATTCCTTCAGAGACAATGCTGTGCTATGAGGGCTTCCCTTGCGCCATTTTTTTTTTTCTTTGATCAACTGAGCCATCTGTGTCGATTCATTTGCATAATCCACCCAAAAGTCTCTTTGATAGCAAAGAACCTGACATGTGAAGTAGTGGAGGAGGGAGTTTCAGACACGTAGAGGAAAACATTTGCGATTTTAAGCAACTACAACATTTGTCATTAGAGCCCAGTACAAAATAAAAGAATGAGAATCTGAGTCATTTCTGTAGATATAAATATAATATTCAGGATTTCACTGGAGTCCAAATCCTGAATATTATATTTACAAAATATTTACAAAAATAATTAAAGTCATGACTTGAATGACCATAAATGAACTTAAAATACACTGTATGACCAAAAGTATGTGGACTCAAAGTATGTGGACTCAAAAAGCACATACGCATGGTACGGTCCATGTCCACATACTTTTGGCCTTATAACACATATTTCTAGAATCTACGCAGTTTCCTGTAATTAAATATGTTTCTCCATTGCATGTAAATTAACTATAAATAAAGTTCTAGCGTTTTTAAATCTGGGTACCCCCAGAAGTGAAAAGGGAGACAACTGTGCTTAAAGATTCCATTCAACAGAAACGTGTTTCAAATCTAATCAAAAACAAGTTCAAATCCTGACGATTTGAGAAGAACTCAAGAGAGCGAAATTGGCCATTTTCTGTGGGTATAAAGGATGACATACTCTCTCTCCCCATATCCACTATAGAGACAATCGTGGACATCTGAGAGTACATGTATGAGAAAGAGGATAGCTAGCACTTTCTTCAAAATGTGTTACAGTGCCTTGTGAAAAGAAATCCCTATTCCAGCCAAAATGTGATTTTTGGTCTTTTTTGCCAAAATTCAGCCACTGACACATCTTATAGTAGTGGTATCTTAAAACTCATGTAAGTCCAATATCACTGCCCTCACACAATTCCAAAACTTTTCCTGATATGAAGCAAAAAATTCTGTAGAATATTTTACAAGTAGGTTTTTTAGAAGTGCACTATTTTTGTCACTGCATACTTCTTCCTTCCATTCTCTCCCAATTTGGTCTTGGCCAATTCCCACCTACCAGCTTTTTCCTATCATAAAACAGCTACCAGTGTGGATGGTGAAGGCTAACATGTGCTTCCACTAAGACACATGAAGCCGACCAAGCACTGCTGCTCATGCTGTGTCATAAGGCAGTGTAACACAGTTGGAGAAAAACAATGTCTACCCTCTTCCACATACATGAGCTACACGGACTCCTGGCCACAGATGTCTGTGGATTCAAACTTACAATCTCCCAACAATAGGGCAAGCACCTTTCTATTGGCCACTCTGAATCATTTGTCATTGCCAATAAGAACAGATAAATGGAGCCAATAAGAACAGATAAATCAAGCAGCTTATACATCCTTACACACACAACATAAAGGGTCGTTTGAGTGTTCCACAACTACAATGCTTGTTGGAAGCGAAGGACCCTTGATTATCTAATTAACAATTAAAGAACCATTTAAGAAATCAATAAAATGTTTAAGAAAGGTAGTGAAGTACCACACAGCAAATTGACTGACATCATAACAATGGGGAATTAGCTGATATAAATAATGTCCTAAAGGTCGCACATGACAAACACAAGACAAAAAAAATGTAATTAAAACACCAATAATATAGATCACTGTGGTCTTATACCTTATTAGGGTTTATGTAATTATCTGATGAGTTGACTCAGGTATGCTACACAGGCATAAATAAAATACATATAATATATAAACGTGTAAACCTAATTTAAAAAATAATGAAACCCTGGTATTTAAAAAACACATTAATCAACATGCCTTAGCTGTTACCTGAATCTTTTTACATTTGTTTTACTGAAGCAGTTTCAATTATTAATTATTCCTCATGGCGCAGTTTATAGGTTAGCGTGTAACGTAATAATTAATGAGTATTAATAATTTAAGCACATAAATCATTCACGTAGCTAAATTTATGCCTTTACAGTGACATCATGAGAAATTGTTTGGTGGAACATTATCCCAATGATAAAACAGCCTGCTCATGCAGAACCTCATCTGCGTTTTGGAGATTTAAAAGAGGGAAATCTCCTGCAGTGTAGAGAAATGATAATAATGTCTAGCTAATGAAGTGAGAAATGAATAGAAATGGTGCTCGGGTTAATGGAAATGAAGAGAGAAATATAGCATAATGATGCTCTATTGTCTCACGCACACACACATGCATGCACACACACCAACCACACAATACACATTCACATCTCTCAGAGCCAAATTGCTACTTTGGGTAAATCAAAGCAAGATGCACATTGCTCTGGAATGGAGTGAACTGATTTTCATGATGACCTCTCTGCATCTTTTCTGACATCAGCTGCATCTGGTATTGATTTAGTTTGCTCGAACTCTGCATCAGGCCTTCATGAGGCTTTAATTAGCTCCTGAAAAAAAGACAGGTGGCTCAGGTAGTGTATTAATGTGCTTGTGTTTGAAAGTGTGCTTCATCTTCCTACTCTAAATGCCTTCGCTGCTCCTCTGTGTCTTTCTCAAGCAGATGGAAGACTGTACATCTCCCGCTCCTACTAACATGATGCAAAGCTCATGAGTGAAGACAGAAATCAATCTGCACTCTCTGCACAGTACCTGGACACCTACAGGGCATCACGGTGCATATCAAACATCTGGTGGTTGAAGTGGAAGAGGCAGAGAGATGACATTTCTAAGCAATAATTGAGGGAGAGTGAAAATTGGACACTAAAAGAAAAGAAAGTCATACGGGGTAGATATTTCAGTGTGTTCAGTTTACTTAAACAGCTATGTGTCATAATCTAACAAAACATGGTGTAATTTCAGTCTCCATCTGTAAATATAAACCAGAAGGATGAAACATGGGTTTGAAAAACAGAGAATAGTAGCTGCTTTATCTTGGGCAGGGCTGTAATAGAGCCTATCCTGGGAAAACAGGTAGGGATACCCCCTAGATGGGATGCAAATCCATCACAGGGTATCATACACACATATTCACACACATCACATTCACACCTAGGGGCAACGCAGCATCACCAAGCCTAGAATATTTTGGGGAGTTGGGAGGAAAACAGATATCCCAGAGGTCACCCACACAGAGACAAAGAGAACTCCATACAGACAGTAACTGAGTCTACCGGTAGACATCAGAGATGTTTCTTCTTTGTTCATTTTTAAATCGTAACCACTATGTCTGGTTGGTTGGCCAGCAGCTGCTTATCTGTCTGGAACTTGAAGTCCCACAGGATCTTAGCCCTGTTGTTCGCAACCACTTTCGGTGGCGTCTCCCATTGAGACTTGGGAACTTCTAGCCCACAACTGGTGCAGATGTTTCTGTACACTATCTCTGCCACTTGGTTATGCCATGTATATTTGCTATTTTGCCATCTGGTAACTCCTCTCCCTCAGTCCTGTTCATCTGATGGTTGGTAGGGCGTACATGTTGATGGCTTGGATCTTATTCCTACATTTTAGCTTGCTTCTGAGCATCTGTCTGACCCTCTGGAGATATTTGGCTGTGGCTGATCTCCTTGTAACCACATCCTGATTCCCATTATCATATAGGATACCAAGGCACTTGTAGCTGACCTGTATATCTGCTATTTTTCCCTCTGGTAACTCCACTCCCTCTGTCCTGATCATCTTCCCTCTCTTAGCCACCATGCGTCCGCATTTATCCAGACCGAATGACATCCCGATGTCCTCGCTGTAGGTTCTGGTTTGGTGGATCAGTGAGTAGATATCTTGATTACTCAGCATACAGCTTTATGTCATCCTTGTACAGGAGGTGGCTGATGGTTACTCCACTTTTAAACCTATATCCATATCAACTCTTTGTGATGATGTGACTTAGGGGGTTCAGGTCTATGCAGAACAGAAGGGGATAGTCCATCACCTGGGTATATACCACACTTTATAGTGACTTGTGCAATGGCCTTGGAATTGGCTTCCAGTATTGTCTTCCACAGCTGTATATACCGCACTTTATAGTGACTTGTCTTAGTACTATGGCTTTTATTTGAGTTTTTTTAAGAAAATTTGCAACTTATTTTTATCACTGCTACTGATTTTAAAATCTTTTTTTTTTAAGAAGCATTTTTACTCAATTAAAAGATAGTATGTGCGAATTTTAAGAAATTACATTTCAAGACCCAATTAAAATGAAATCACTTTAGGCACCAAATGCTTAGTCAGCAGCAGCAGCAGCTGAGACAGTCAAGACAGATAAGAATCCCTGGACTAATTATTCCAGCATCTTCAGTTTAAACACTTCAGTGGAAAAAACATGATATTGATCTGCAAAATTACCTGAACCAAGACTTTATCTATGTCTTGGTTTTATCTATATAGCTAGAGACATCTGTAAATAAATATGAGCTAGCTAGCTACCCAATGATCTAGCAAGCAACCGAAATCCCAACTTCTAGCTAGCTTGCAGAACATCTCTTTATATCCTGTGTATAATGGAGGTGGTGTTCACTTCAACATAGCTTACTTGGCTTAACATAATTGTTTAAACATGCATTTCTCAAACAGAACATTGTTGGATTAGTTCTGTTAATTGTAGACAAGTAAAAAAGTCATTTGTAAAGTAATTACTCAAGTAGCTTTTCACCATATGACTATTATCACTTGAGTCATTTTCTTGATCCCTTTTGAGTGCGTTTGTACTCTTTCCACAACTTATACTAAAATTATCCAATTCAAATACACGTATGTTGAATCATTGTGATTTGCATTTACTCTGGTTTCATGTTTGCATAAATCACAGTCTGCTTCCCAAAAGCAAATGCAACCATTAATTAATACTCTAAATAGAGTAAATTTCCTTGTTTGTACTGAGCTGTTAAAGCTTAACAAACTCAGTGACTCAGTGTGTTTGCATGGAGATGCCAAAACCTACATGACTGATACACAGGAAATAGCATTAATGTTATCGATGTAAGACGTTTCTCTACATCATAGTGCTTGTTTTTGTCATATGAGCATTTTCTCTCGAGCTTCTTTCTTTGAATTCAAGGAGCCCTGTCAAGGGTATCCCCCGTGGGACACTCTTAAGGATTGGGGGTTTGTACATTTAATAATTCATATAAATTTTTTTACTTACTGTCTAGCAGAAAATTCATGAATTTCAGCTATAAAATATTAAAGATATAGCAGAAGAATGAAGTGTATGAATCTAAGCTGAAGCCTAACCTATGTGTCGGTCCATCTATCCATTATCTTTACTGTTATCCATTATGGGTTGTAGGGAAGATGGAGCCAATCCCAGATGACTTCGGGTGAGAGGCAGGGTACAACCTGGGCAGGTCGCCAATCTATTGCTGGGCTAACATAGGGCAATTTAGAGCAGCCAGTTGACTTATTCTGAATGCCCAGAGAAAACCCATGCAGGCACAGGGAGAACATTGGATACCCCAGTCATTCAGCAGGTTCAAACCCAGAAACTTCTTGCTGTGAGGTGACCCGAGGTTGAGGAAGACACAGGAAGATATATATATATATATATTCCCTACAACGCTGATAGGAAAAAAAACTATTCAGACACTACAAATGACTAATATTAGTACTTTGTTGCAAAGCTGTTGTTGGCAATTATAGCCTTGAGACATCTAGGGTAAGAAGTATTTAGGTTTTTGCAGCATTGTGGTTCAATTTTGAGCATCCTTATTACATCCTTACATCCTTATTTTCTCCTCCATCTTTTTTAGTCCCTTTATCATGATGCTCCCACCTCTGTACTTCACTCAGGGTATGTTGTTGTTGTGATTTTAATGCACATTAATGATTGAGCTGAATTACTGCCAAATAATTCTATTTTTTCCCACATCTGTTCCAAAAGAGTTCTGTTTTATCTATATGCTCAGCTGAAAATTTTAGATGTACATCTCTGTGCTTTTTTTTTAGCAGAGAAGATTTGTGTAGGATGTAGACACGATTGCAATGAAGTTCATTGCATGCTTTCATTGACATTAGAGACTGCTGGCTTCTCTCTTATATTTCTTATCATTAGTCTGAGAGCAAGAATAGTTCCGTGAACCTTTGACATAAATTTTTGCAACATGTATAGCTAGAACTTGATTTATTTTTTAAATAATCTTTACATATACAGTGGAGTCCAAGAGTCTGAGACCACTAGTGAAAATGCTTCTGTTTGGCATTGTTTTTCAATTTAACACAAAGGTTTTCTTTACAAATGATATTATCATCAACAACTTTTGAAAAGTAAAATCTTAGAAATATTTACATGAATTTCAGAATTTCTTAGTATTTGGTATGTCCCCTTTTTGCCTTAATGACAGTGTGCACTCAAGCTAACACAGACTCCACAAGTCTGTATAAAACCTTATTATCCATGTTAGGTGGTCATACTTGGCTTACATTTGAATAGTGATCTAGAAATTGTGCAACATCTTGAGTTCTGAAAAGCTCCTTTTTTGTTTTAAAATGTTCAAAATTTATTTCTAGTTTTAAATTTAAAAAATTCCCAGATTTTCAGTGTGGTCGCAGACATTTTAATCCCACTATAGAAACAAATAAACAAAAAAAATCAGCATTTTTAATAATAAAGTGCCAGAAAAAGGTCAGATCTACTGCAAATATTTTTAATATTATAATATAATATAATAATATACATATAATAATATAAAAGTACATTAAAAAGTTACATACTAAAGTTGCAGAAGATCTACCCTTTAAGGTACCAAATAAGCAACAAGGCAAGGTACAGTATTTCTGAGAGTGGTACCAGGTTAATTTCCATTAACTAACATTATGTGACAAGAAGCGACTGTTAGAGAACGTTTTTTTATATATGATTTGTCAGGGATGGTTAATATTTGATAATAACCCAAGATCCCTAATTATATAATTATCTATTTTGATTCACTAGAAAAAGGCCTGAATGGTGGCTCTACCTTGCCATGTGGTGTCATCTAGCCAGGAGCTCGTTTTGCAATACAATACTCTGAGGAAATCCAACCTGCTCACTATGTACATGCCAGCTTAGGTGGTGATACCATGCTGTGAAAGCCAGGGTGCTCTGGCATGGACAAGTCTACACCCACACAAACAATCTGTCACCAACTGGAGCCCTACTTTGCAGCCTGGTGCCAAGCTTTCTCATATGCTTGGATGATTCAGGCCTGTGGTTGCAACTACTCTGCTGGAGCTTACCCTTTGACACTTTGGCTAGAGATCAGGGTGGTGGAAAGGAAAAGATGTTTCTTTCCCAGTGCAACACTATAGATCTAAAATAGAAGGGGTGGTGAAGGCTGTACTGATGGGTAAGAAGGCAATTAATCGAGTACTTACTATGTAAACACCAACTGGTTAGTACAAGGCTGCTTTGAATTCATGAATGAATTTCCTTTGACACACAAAAAACAGCCCTATAGCCTACTTTACATAAAAATGTCTGTTGTGCTGCTACTTGTCTCCTTCACAAGGCTTCTACTGAATGCACATTTATTAGTGATAAGCGACCTTGACGATGCTGGGGGTGCCAACACTTTAATCTTACATTCTGAGTCACTTTAAGGTTAAAATGAAACCTATGAAAGACCAAACTGATTAGCTGGCAATCACGAGTGTGCCTCAGCCAGTGCGCATATGATAATGGCCAGCCTCACACAAACTGGAAAGGAAGAGAAACCAGACTTTTCTTTATATAAACATGCAAACATGGGTTGTTGTTTTTTTTTAGCTTGAAAACTTATGATAAGGAGTTTCTTGTTTGCCTTTAATCTGCTACAACTATGAAAAGAAACTGGATGCTTTCAGGAAGCTGTGCAACACATTGAACAATGATTAAAAGTTTTTTCTTTCTTGACAGGCAATACTGACATACTTTTCACTTTTCCAACCGACCCAAGGTCATCTTCCTGATACTGTGTTAATTACACATGGACGAGAAAAACAACAGTTGAAATTCTTTAGGACATCACACCAAAATTCTAAGTGTAAGAAAATTATAAGAATAATAAGAACCCTAATGAGGTGTCAGAGCTTCCTTCCTGTGGTGTATTTCTGAAAATAATAAATCAGTTGCTGGAGGGTTCAAGGATGGTAATAAAACCAAAATAGCTGTGCCTAGGTTGCATGGATATCAATAAATAAAGACCTGGTCATCTACTAGCCCCATTAATCCAGGATGATAAAGAAATCAGCTTTGCCTTTTAATGGATGATTAATGCTGGAGGCTAACAGTTTAACTCTCTCCCTCCTTCTATCTTTTCAATAATGCATGAATAGCCTGAATGAATGTTTTAAGCAGTGGACACTGGGGCCCTTGCTTTTTATTATACATATTATTATACATAGTGTACATAGGGTGAAAAAACAAAAGGGTTTGTCAGGACAGATCAGTGATTACAAGAACCTAAAAATCCTTTAGTTTGTTTATAGAGGCAAGTTAGAATAAGGAAGGAACGAAAGCAAGACAAGATATGCTGTCACTGGAAAATAATTAATGACGGGATCATGTGATGCGTGCTGACGTGAAGCGGAGTTACTCCTACCACCCTGAAGTTGATTAATTTCCAGTAACTGTATGCCCTAAAGTGTTTATTCCTCTTATACTACTTATAGTTCCTGCTGGTTTACAGTAATTTCCTCAGCAGCCTCTCTTTTTTTCTCTATCTTGAAGTTTATTAGAGGGAAAAAATGCTTATTGTCATTTTATCAGAAGCCTGATAAAAAGTCCTTAAGGCTGTCCCATGCTAAAAAATCTATTGACTGTTATAAAGCACTGATACTGGAGACTCCTTACAGAAATGCTAAATAAATGTTTCTTGGGACTTTTCCCTTTGCTAATAAACACATTTTTAATGTTCTTTGAATCACAGCTTTGTCAGTATTGTCAGAGATTCTAGGAAATTAATCAACATTGAGAATGTAAGGTTTCAGAATATAACAGCACTGTGGTATAAAGAAGTATAATAGTGAAGTCACTTAAGGCCATTTGTCCAAGGAAGGAATGCTACTACTGAAAACAAGTCATCGTGGTTTAAGCCGTCTTTGTACAAACACTGAACCGTCTCAATTATCTATACCAACATGAATCACATGAAACACTTCACCCAGTAGTTTTGAGAAATTAAGGATGGATCTACAGCATGCATGTGGTTTTAATAAGGCTCATTCATTCTCTAAGATTGCATGTGCAACGTAGTACGTACCATTGTGCATTACACATGTGTCACTCTGAGGTCAATGGACAAAAGGTCACCCTTTTTGTGTGCCTGTGTGCCTTCTGGGATTTTCCTAACTCCAGTCATCTACTGCGGTAATAAGATCATAGCGTTTGCTTTGGTTTCGAGTCAGATGTCTTCATTAATTGGCACATATTAAATATTTAGAGCCACTGATGACCCCATGTAACCTTATAGATGACCTTAGGTGAGTGTGATGTGGTTGATTGGTTTACATTAAGAAAGAAAATAAAACAAAGTTTTTTTTAAGCCTTAAAATACAATGAACACACATTCACTGGTAAAAACACAAGCAGTTTCCACTCATTCCCACAGAAAGTGGGTCAAAATGTCTGTTTTTGTTAAGCCCAAGGCTATTGCTCCTTCCTATTTTTAATAAAAGAAGCATAAAAAATTAATTCATAAAGTAATTCTTAGCATCATACTTAAGAGCTTCTGCCTGAGAAAGTGGCCATGCCTTGGGAAAAGACCCCCCTAGAAAGTTGGCACAGAGGTACCTGGTTGGGTCTGTTGGAAAATGCCGGAATTCTAGGATCATCATCCAGCATTATACCATGGTGAAATCTCTTCTGTTCAGTTATTGAATAACCTCCTACCAAAAGAATTGAATTTCTTTGGCATTTTGATTGATACAAATTTTTAATCTACCACAAATTCTTACTTGACAACTTTTCCCATCTCAAAAAAGGGAGGATCCTCCCTTAGGTATCTGACGTCCCACCAGGAATCACATTTTACCCTAAAACGCCTAATATTAACTGATAATCTGCCATCATTATCACTTTGGCACATTTACCCAGCTTGTCAACAAAATTTCCTCATTTTGCCATGTTTTTCACAATTTTGCTCATTTTTAGCCTGACTTTGTGCCTTCTAGGGGTGTTGCTGGCAGGGTAAGGGGCCTGATCCTAGAATTTGGGCATTCTTCATCAAACACCCATAAGTACCTCTGTACCAAGTTGCAGTGATTTCAGGGGGGTCTTTTCCAAGTTTTCTGTTCCAAGTACCTCTGTACCAAGTTTCCAAAAATAGCCATTTTCTCAGGCAGAGACACTTAATACGTAGTGGTAATGAAAGTTTGCTTCAACATGATACCACAACCTGCTCCTGCCCTTACAACAAGCTGCATGAACAAGAAGATCAATGCATTTTGCATCAGACTGCATAAAGAAATGAAACTTCATATGCACTCACTACGTAATTTAAGTGAGCTGAACCTCGTGTGTAGAATCATGAGTACACTACAGGCGTGCTCCTTTAATAATTCATGTGTTGAGATGATGCACCATAACACACGTCTCAATGAGCCTTCCTATCATGCAAAAAATATGGGTGAAACTAGGAATGCAACCCAGAGGTAGACAAAAGGACCAGGAACATGATCACTCTTGAAATAAATTCAATGTGTATACGATATTCAGTAGCTCACAGGAGAAACAATGCAATCTGAACTTTCTCCAGAGGCTACGTAATCAAGATGTTTTGAATTAGTGCTCAACTTGCATTTGATGCATGAGTAGTATTTCTTCTAGTAAGTAATTGAGACAACTGTAATTGGTTTGTAATTTCTTAATGGCACTTCACTGGGACCACTGCATTAGAAGAAGTCTGAGGAGAACTTGGACTTTGCCTGTTAAACCACTAAGCTTAATAGTCTATGGGACAAATCAGTA
Source organism: Notoglanidium maculatum (assembly GCA_030068355.1). Lineage (NCBI taxonomy): Eukaryota > Metazoa > Chordata > Actinopteri > Siluriformes > Auchenoglanididae > Notoglanidium > Notoglanidium maculatum. The sequence continues at coordinate 19,683 of JAQQZX010167937.1, forward strand.
ACATTTTAAATGACACAACACTAAGACAAAACACATAGATGAGACGAAACATGTCTTAGAGAATTCTTAGAGGGAAAAAAAATGCAGCGTGTCATGTTAAGGAAAAACCAGTAAGCTCAAAGTCCTCTGTCCTGAAGACTTTTACTAGGTAGAAAACTTACTGACTTTTACAAAGAGCTGATAGAGATTCCTTCCATAAATGTTAAATGAGAAAACTTATATATAAGTATCAAGTTTATCTTTGCTAAATAACAAAGCATTGTTAATTAGCCTTAGATCATATGGAGTGTCTGTCCCTGTGAATGAGCTAAGACCATACATATTATAATCTAGCAAAACAAGTGGGTTAATATACCCTGTGAATGGTTTATTCTAAGATTTAATCATTAATATAAACCAGTGATTCACCAGAGCTGTCAGAGCTGATGTTATAGAAAGTAAATCAAATCAACATCTACTGATTAATTAGATTAGAGAATTCAGCAATGCTGTGATATAACCTGTGAAAAAGTTCACACATTATTTCACATGTGAAAAATTCTCTGAGAATGAACCCTGGCTACATGCTGCAGATAACTCAGCTAATGTTACATGTCATTTAATAGTACATTAATTTGATTCATACACCTCTAAACCAACTCACTTTTGCAGTAATTCTTCAGGTTTAAAAAATAAACCTAAATGCAAAAAAAACCCAAATAACTGCAAGATTGTTCCATCACTTTAAAGAGTGTGTCTGTATCCATAATGTTTTCACAGCTGACACTAATAGGAAATTAAATTAGTACAGCCTTTGGGAGAATTCTGGTTTTAATTATTTATATAGCATTGCAAAACTTATGACCAAGAACCATTACGGGTTTTTGTCACCCCACTTGGGGATCTGGCAGGATTTTCAGCAACCCAGCAAGACCACAAGGTCAACAGCTTTCCCAAGTTGTCCAGCCTAGAGTGTATTATCCAAAGTACATAATTTAAGATATAAAAATAATATTGTAATAGCATAAAACAGTTGGCTCACACAGCATATGTGGGTGACATGCCAAACATGCTGTCATGTGTATCATGATGCCAGAGAATCAGAGAAATTGAAAAGACACAAGCCAAGTCTCAAACGACTTCATCACGCTATTTTACCAATTAGTCCATTCAGACTAAAAAATTCAGATAAAAAATGGACAATGAGCTACATTTGGTGAACAAATAAAGTGGGAATCAATGAGTATTTTTGCACTAACCTGTCCCATCATGCACCACAGGATGACAGGGACTGGGCCTATAGTAAAAACCAGATGAGATGAGAGTATATTTACATTTAAAAAAAAGACATTACAAGTAACAATTTACATAGCACAACAAACAATGTTAGCAAAATTGGCATGGTAACAATAAACATAGTATTTCCCAACTACAGTTCATGAGTCCTGCATATTTCAAGATGTTAATAAGGACCTAAGGACCTATTAATTAGCTGATTAGTTGGATCATGTGTGTTATAGCAGGAAAAACCTCAGGATCTGATTTGGGAACTATTGGTTACACCAAATGCCCTCAGTTAGTATTGGAAATTAATGCATTTTTCATCTTTTAATATGTAGTACATACTATTAAATATTAAGTTGAACTACTCCATTTAAGACATAGAAAAAACTTCCTTCTTGCTCCTTTCATTTTTATTTATACCATTAAAGTGCCCTTTACAAATCACTTCTTTTATCATCCAGCCAACATATGTTTTTTCCACACACCAAACACACCAGATATACCACATAATACCCCAGAGAGGTTAAGAAACACTGGTTTTGAGTTACAAGAGACATTGCAATAAGCCTAAGGTACTCTTGGACCAGAGGAACTTTTCATAGTTCTTAGAACTGTTGAAGGAAGTAGCCCTCTTTTTTGTGTGTTTGCACCTCAGGAACTGGAAACAATTATAATTCTTATGGCACTGTTTTTATGGACTTTTTAAACTCCTTCTTCAGAGTAAGTATTTTCCCAGTACAGTACAGTAAGAACCTGTGTGTATGGTGACGGGACTTAAGTGTAGTGAGATTCTTTGAGTCCTGCAGTCGTGTTTGTTTGTTTTTGTCAGTCAGTGTGTATTACAATAAGAGGATGAAACAGACAGAAACCCACATGACAGCATGCTCTGGTTAACAGATGATTGAAGCTGTAATCTAAGGTGGAGTAACTGGCAAAGTAAAGTGAAACTAATAAAATAGGCTATAAGAGTTTGATTTAAACAGAAATGTTTGCCTGTCTCATTATTCCAACAAATCCACATGGTAGAAACGTAAACAAAGATCTGTCATTATGTAAACAGATACAGACACGTAAACATGATGTTACTGATGGGAACAAATACAGTGTTTGTCGGCCCCTTGTGGTCATTTGTCCTTCGTCACTCATCCAAACATTCAGTGATCCATGCATTCATCCTCAGTAACCGCTTTTTCCTTGTCAGGGCCATGCTGAGTGCACAACCTATTCTGGGAACACCTGATATGAGGCAGGAACACAGTCTTGGTGGGATGCCAGTCCATTACATGGCTCACCCAAACATGCTACAACCAAAATTATAAATATGAACAAAAAGTCTAAGGAGCAAAAAGGCTGCTGTATTTGTTTTGTTGTTTGTTGTAACAAAATATCAAAAACTCATTTGAGACTCACAAAAAAAAAAAAAAAAAAACCCAAAAAGAATCCCAAATGTTAACCAGGTGGATATATAGTGAATTCCATATAGGGCTGAGCGATATATTGATAAGTTATCGTATCGTAATATGACAATTCATATTGTCAGCCAACTTTATATCGTGAGTATCGTTTTTCAGCGGAAATATCTAATTTCCTCCATAAATGAACAGGTAGCTTAATATCATTATCATGAAAATGTCAGGAAAATTTCACGATATAATTTTTGCCATATCGTCCAGCCCTAATATAAACCAAAAGCAGTTACTGAAGATGAATAAATGAACTATTTTGTTTTCAAATTTGGAGAAAATCTGAATTCGTGTTATGTATACGATATTCATTGTTCTTGTGTTGTGTGCATTTTGTACATTTTGTGGCGTGTAAGTGTAGAGTTTTAGGAAAAAGCCTTTAGCAATGTATGCATTAATAGATACAATTCAATGACGTATATGGTCACGTGTA
>JAQQZX010167941.1:0-19892 GCA_030068355.1 Notoglanidium maculatum
GCTGGCATTAGCATAACAGTGATGTGGTCTGAGTAGCCGAGGTGGGGGCGGGGCTCCGCGCGGTACGCGCCGGGAATATTCATATATTATATATATAATAGCCAGGCCTTCTCGTCCAACATCAGTGCCTGACCTCATAAATGCTCTAGAATGAATGGGCACAAATTCCCACAGAAACACTCCAACATCGTGTGGAAAGCCTCCTAGTGTGAGTGGAAGATGTTATAGCTGCAAAGGGGACCAATTCCATATTAAAGTCTATGCATTTGTAAAGGGCCTGTTGTTGTAATGGTCAGGTGTTCCAATACTTTTGTTCATATAGTGTATATGTATATACACTATTTATCACTTCTTAGGAAGTGTGAGGAACATCTTAGTCTTGTATTTGAAGTTTGTTAAAGGGGACCTGTTGTGATTGTTTTTTAAAATAAGGTTAGTCAATTCGGTGGCTGTTCTTAGCTATCTAGCTAGTTTGTGTAAGCTGGGCCTAACTAGTTTTATATATAGGTGTATATATTCAAACTCTAAATTTCTACATTTCCTTTCAATAATAGAATCATTTCAGACCGTTAACTGAGAAGATTAATCCACAGGTCAAGCTGTTAGAGTCCATTGGGTATGGTTGTGTCTCCTCTCAGACAAAGGCAAAAACCACATAAACAAAACCTAAAGTCTCATACAGGACAGACTAAAAGACGAATTCGTGTTCGCCAAACTGAAGATGTCACATTTAATTTTAAAATTAATCAAAAATTGACGCCATTCCACCCAATGAAAGATATCATGTCAGACTGAAAATTTGGCACAAGCATTTTATAACAACAGATATTCTTACATTTATCAAACTATTGCATGGTTGTATTTAGATTTAAGATAGGCTTCTGAAAGAACAATATTCTTTTTTTAGGTTATTCAGTTATTGATCATGAATCTACATAAACTATTGTTTAACACTGGTGGCAAAATTATTTACAAACAAATTTAACATTTTTCATAAGTATCGCATAAGCATTCATCCCCATTGCTGTGAAAGCCCTATATATAGTACGCATACAAAGAAACAGCATCCTAAAGACCAAGGATAAATATGGTATAAAAAAGTATAAATCTGGTTATAAAAAATGTTCCAAACCATGATCACCCCATGAAGTGACATTTAATCCATTATTTAAAAAGTAAAGAATATGTGACCATGCTTAGAGGAGTTTGTCCACCAGATGTCACTGAACCCTAACCCTAGATCAAGTTGAAGTTTAAGTACTTTCTTATCATTGTGTGACATGACACAATTACTTTTGTGAGGTAATTCGTATTTGAGATTTAAAAAAACCTGATGTAAGACAGTTATATAAACATACCACAAATAATAAATTTGCTACGCTCATTAAATTATACTTGAATAAAAATGCATGCACAGAATTTAATCATTATGGTTCATCCATCATCATTATCAGTCAGACCTTGCCTGCAGACGCTGATGCTAGGAGAGCTGAAGGGAGACATGGGCCCACCTACTGTATACACATCTAGCTGTGCTTTTTCACAAAAAAAAAAAGGTATGCCCAAGATTAACTGGATAACCTCACATACATACTGTAGATTTACACCAAAGAACTTCATGGTGTACTGTTGTAGAAGAGGAATGATTTATCAGTTCAATATTTTGCATCACCCACAAAAAGATGGTTTCACTTCTTCATCTTAAGGTTTCTTCCTGATGTCATCTCAAATCGTTCTTCCTTGTCTCTTCATTACAGAACTACATTTGGATTTCTGCAAAGCTCCTTTGTGGCAACGCATACTGTTAAAAGAGCAAATAAAATAGAAATTAAACGGTGTGTTTTGATATAGATATAAAGTCTACCTTTTTCAAGGAAGACAATGATTTGAATTTTCAATTTAGCTCCCAAAATACTCCCATCATCAATAACACAAGCTACCAATAGATGGCAGTGCAGCACAGTGCTAAAATTTCCCATGAGAAAAGATTGAGACCTTTCAGTTTGTTTACTTATTACCTGACTAAGCACTCAACATTTTTTTTTATTATCATAGGTTCAGTTCTATTTTAAGTGTATACAAAGAAAGCATTTAACAAGACAAAGCTAAAGAATCTAGAGAATGGAACAGAAACATTTACACTTCCAGTCAAAAGTGGAAGTTGTTGTTGTTGATGTTGATGTGTTGTTTTAAAGTATGATTTAGTAAAACCCATGAGTTCATCATCCATGCTCAGATTCTAACATGACTATATATGAGTGATAAAGATAAAGAAAGTGTACAGGTCACTGTAAATTACTGTAAATCTATATTTGCTGTACAGTTGAAAGACTATCGGTATCAACTGTAAAACAAATATATGTCATATATGCCATGCTGAGTCAATACCACTAAAAGACTGTGAAACAACCACCAACACTTCTTGCTGGCGGGTATTATTATCTTTATTGTTGTGGGTACCAGCCCCAACATGTATGAACGGTATGTTTGGTGGAAATTAATCTGAATTACCATCTAGATTAGCAGTCGATGCACGAGTATGAATCATAGAGAGCATAACAGATGTAAGCATGTAGCAGATTTGTACTAACATGTTCTGTCAAAACAAACAACATTCTCCTATTGTTGGCTTTTTGATGACTATGGAAGCAGTGATTACACTCTCAGATTTTAATTCAGTTTAATTAACTTCACCGCTGGTAGTCTTTGGTCAATAACTTGGCCACTAGTGAAAATGTCACATTCTGTGACCACTCATCTCCACTCATAACCAAAGAATTATTTTCTTTTAATTATTCAATAAGCAACGATGAAGCAAGATTCCCATACGGTGGTGTCATTTGGTGGTGGTCTTTGGATCTTTCTAGCTATATGCTTGATAGGGTGTCTGTTGTGACATTGTAGGACCTGGACAATATGAGATTGCGAAATGGAGCATTACTCTCTTACTACAGAGTAGTTTCTTTGATCCCCAAATGATATGAGAGGGTTTGAAATAATGCCAAACTTTGGTAATTGTTATGTACAGGGAGATAGGCATGATATAAGTGCAGTTAAGCAAATCCAAATCATGAAGCATCAAGCAGATAGGGTCAGTTGATCAGCAAACAACATGAGGCAAAGTTCAAAATACAAATACCAGAGAACAAGGGAAGAGTCAAAAACAGAATAACAAACAAAGAGAACAAATGACAGGCATGAAACACTGAATGTAATACTTCATGACAAACACTAGAAAACATAGAGATATAAATACACAGGGTAATCACGGGAAATCTGGAAACAGGTGTGAGTGATAATGATGCATGAGGGGTTACAGCGAATGATGAGATGAGGGAGACAAGACATGAATAAAAACAAAAGCACATGGCAATGTCAAGAACTAGGTAGCAACCCAGAAGTGCACTATAAGCTCTGTGAGCTGTCAGGCATTCGGAGGGGGAAATGCATGACAGAACCAAGAGTGTAATCGAGTGTTCAGAATGCATACCCTCATGGGCAAGTCAGAGGTTCAGTTAACTTTAGCCTTCCATTGGCTTCCATTCATTTTTGGCATTTTTTTGATGGTTGATGATGACGTGATGTCCTCAGCATGACCGTCATGCAGGGTGAGCTTCTCAGGTTAGCATCTCTGCAAGGTGACATCTTTGGAGCAGAGAAGCAAAAGAACATCCTCAGTGGAGGAGTCAGGTGGCAGACCAATGATGTTCTCTGTGAAGAAAGATGTTCTTAGTTTGAGGCACCACCAGGTTGACTTCTGATTGGAACTGGAATGAAGAGGCTGCCTGGTTGGCTATTGGCATAGGTATGGAAATGATGCTGGGAGCAGCCTTTTTGGTTTTTGGTATGGGTGTGGAAATAGGCTTGGGCATGAACATGGGTTCAGACACGGACAAGGACTTGGAGACAAGGACACCTTTTTGACCTCTAGCTTGGGCATAGCATTGGCAATTGCCATGTTGACTTCTGGCTCAGACATGGTGTTGGGGTGGTCACCATTTTGACCAGGATTCAGTAGATAGACTGGCAACACTACCCTCACAAGTGTCAGGATGCAAAACAATGACATCATCCCTGAATCCATTAGGTGGAGTGACGTCCTCCACAGACCAGAGAGATCATTAAGTCATAAAAGGCTGGAGGTGGAGTGAAGGTGATGTCCGTGATGCCAGGAGGTGGAGAGAAAGTCTCTGACAGAAGCTCTGAGATGAAGGTCACCCTGTAGACCTCTTGAGTAAGGTCCAGGACTAAGTATGCCCTTTCATCATCTGGAGTAAGCTCTCTGTTGGAAGCTGTCCTATCAGACTCTAGAGGGAGCTATTCATTGGAGGCTACCCTTACAACCAGTGATGAGATCAGGAAGGAGACAAGCCACAAACAAAAACAAAAGCACATCGCAATGTCAACAAATGGGTAGCAAACTGGAAGTGTGTGCTGTAGTACTGTGAGCTGCAAGGTCAGTGCGAGGGGGAAATCCTTGACATTAATGGGTCTGTATTGTTGAAATGCTTATGCTAGGAATCTTTGTAGGTTCCTACTAATTTTGGTGTAGGCCATTTCGTTACTGCTTGGACCTTGGCTGTGTCAGTGACAGCACCCTTTTGATTATTTAGCGTAAAATATGCAGGCTATCCACATTTTCTGAGCATGCCTCTGAGTACATCATTTGTGAAGGCTTGGAAGACAGAGGGAAAAGTGGCATTACAGAATATTAATAGTGACCTGAGGTCTCAAAACCATCTTCTATTCTGTCTTTCATTCCTCTCTGATTAAAAGAGGATTATAATACTCCAAAACTCAGGTTTTTGATCCTTTCCAGAGCTGAGGGCATCAGAGGCAAGAACTATCATTATTTTACTCTTTTACTGGTTTTTCAGGGCATAGTAGTATATTCATTGTTGAAGACCTAAAGAGAATCCTATGGATACAGGATAAGTAGAGGGTCTGATGTAGCCTTGCCGCAAAGGCTCTTGGTGTATTCTTCTGTTGCCGTGTTTTTTGTAGGTAATTTAGTGGGTAGATGAATAATTGGATAAGGGTGATGTCTGATGGTTGGTACACCTGAAAGGTTTGTAGAGGTCCGTACTCTGAATATAGTAAACACTTCTTTGAACTCAGCATAGGATTGAGGAATGATCATTTCTAGGATGGTTTAGGTACTCTCTACAGGCATACAGGATGTGGAAACTGTGGGACAAGTCAGCTCTCATGACAGAGAGACATGAAGGGAACAGGCTGTCCTTTCCTGTATTTCTCTGTTGGGCTGGACATTGAACAATTCAGCAGGTGTACGGTCCACAGTAGAACCAGAGGCCTTTCTTCAAATGGTTTTGATGTTCTCTGATGGTTAACTTCCACAGTCTACATTAGCTCTGGATATTGTGGAATTGCTGTTGCTGTGGGTGCTGCCAGAGACAGAAAAAAGATGCTGAGTTCTTCTTTCAAGTAGTCTGTTTGAATGAATGGCCAAATAGATTAGAGCATATTGTGTCAATTCACTGTGCAAGCAAGCCAGGTTGGTAATAACATCCCTTCTTAGCTCCCAAAATGTGCCTACAGCAGTCTTATTCAATCTGGTAGGGATTCTTTATTAACCCTATGCTGCCTGTGCAGAGGCATATGTCATTAAGACTGCTTTGACATTTTACCATGTAGTGTGTGAAAAATTCACTTTGTGAATTTTTGTGGTACCAGTTCTAGAAAAATGGTGTATTTTATGTTGATGGGCTGTTTCTCAGGATAAATACTTCTTAGAGAGTTCACTTAGCTGGGCATGTATTAACAAGGGAGATTCTTTGTTTGCTTTCCCTATGAACCCTGATGTTTGTGCACCATATACTGATATGATCACATCACGGCATCACAAAGTTACTGTATACAAGTTACAAACATTTAGTTGCCACACGAGATACGATAGCCTTGATATTTCATTTCATATATTCTGTATGTTTTTGTCCATATCAGTTTATTATACTAATAAACCTCACTTGTCAAAAAAAGTATTTTTATTGAATGAAAGCAATAGGGATTGTGATACATATCACATCAAGAGCTCTGCTGAGTCAGTTTCAGGTGTCTGTTATTGATACTGTAGATCTTACCGTTTTAATATATAACCACAGTTATGTATGAAGAGGATAATTTTTGACAGTTATTGTTTGTGGAAGTTTCTAAATGATTTTGAAATTGAAGGTTCCTTTTTTGTTAGCACACACTGAAAAAATCTTACCAAGTGTAAATTCAAATTTACACAGAATTTCATATGAAAAGTTTACAGTACAGTTACAGTTTTGCAAGCTGAAAAAGCCCCACCTCAGAAAAATCATAGCTCAGCCTCCTGTTATAAAACAGTCAACACAGCCTCCTTTCACAATCACTCTTGGACTGATAAAACATGGCCACGATTTACCCAAACATGACAACAGGTAGGTGCATGTTTTTAATTTTACAGTTGTTTGGAAGCCTTTACTAGTTATTTCTATAGTTAGTGAAGTGTGTATAAACTTACTTAAGTATTTCACTGAAACTGACATTGTGTAACCAGAAAGGGGTTCCTGCTTCTTTTCTTCATAATGACAATTTAATAAACGCACTAGTCTTTAGCACGTCACAAAATAATACAGCATATACATTAACATATGCATATATATTATGCATATGTGAACATCAATAAATGATAATCATAGTTAAGTATTAACATCTTCTTAACTCAAACTGTTCAATAATGTCATGATTTGTGCTCCAAGGCAACAGTAAAATTGTAAAACTGACACTCTTCAGCAATGTATTCATTAGATGATAAAGAAGCCAAACAAGCAACAGGTTCAACTACTGTTTGTAGTTCAGCCAGACAACAAAACATGCATTACACTATTTCTGCTTTTTTTTTTCTTCAAGTATACACTGTGGTATTGAACATTTCTTGCATCAAGTAATAATAAGACCATTGTTTTTTTTAGCCAAGGACAAAGCTGATTCTACACTACTATTTTCAATATTTATCATGCATGATAACAAAGGAGATGTTTTTCTTAAACAGCTGAAGACTTGTACTATGACTTCGACAACTACTTTGACCTAGACGACAGCAAATATCAGATCTGCAGCAATACCAATGTAATGGCCTTCAGCCGAGTCTTCCTCCCCATACTCTACAGCATCGTCTTCATCGTGGGATTCATTGGCAATGGCCTGGTGGTGTGTGTCCTGGTCAAGTATCACAAAACATCCAACATGTCAGATCTGTGCCTTTTCAACCTGGCACTTTCAGACCTCCTCTTCCTTATCTCATTGCCTTTCTGGGCGCACTACGCTGCCATCACCAAGTGGACTTTTGGAGGCTTCATGTGCCATGCAGTGACCGCATTCTACATGCTGGGATTCTATGGAAGTATCTTCTTCATGATCCTCATGACCGTAGAACGCTATGCCGTCATTGTCCACACCTATACCTCCCTCTTTGCTAAGCACCGGTCAGTCAGAGCTAGTATAACCCTGGCTTTGTTTATGTGGACAATTAGCTTGGGAGCCTCTCTGCCAACCATCATTTTCTCCAAAACAAAGAATGAATCTAATGCATTTCACTGCACAGTGGAATATCCACAAGGAACAGCATGGAAGTCATTCTCTTACATTGAGCTCAATGTCCTTGGCTTGATCATTCCTCTCTTACTGATGGTGTTCTGCTACTCGCGCATCATCCCAATTTTAATGGCCATGAAATATCAGAGGAAACACAAAGTTGTCAGGCTACTGGTGGTCTTGGTCATTGTTTTCTTCCTCTTCTGGATGCCGTACAACATCGTCATCTTCTTGAAGTTCCTGCATCACTTGGGCTACATGCAGAGCTGTCAGTGGCAACAGGACCTGCACATGGCTATGCAGTGGGTGGAAACCATAGCGTTCAGTCACTGCTGCCTCAACCCCGTAATCTACGCCTTTGTAGGGCAAAAATTCAGAAATTTATTTCTAAAGATCCTAAAAGAGTGGTTTCCTCTATGTTTTGGTCACTGTTCAACCATTGTCAGTGAGTACTCACACTCCTCATTCATTTACACCACAAATTTTGGGGAACCAAATTTGGGCGAAAGTTGAAATGTGGGTTAAGCAGATAAATTTGAAACTGTAACTAGTATCAAATGTAAAAGTTCACAATTTCATACTTTGGTCAGATTCCCTTTTCACTAAAACCCTTAAACGTTTTATAGAAATTTACTATATTCAATAATATTGTATTATCTGTTATTGAAGCTCTTATTAAAGACATAATACATGTTTTCTTGTCATGTGTTTCACACTGGTTGCACTGTTTATTACATATAGAGTCTCTTTTCTAATATTTTGAATCATCTCCATTCAGTAGGAAATTGTTCTGACAGCTTAACATTTACCAACAGATGGCACTGCAGGACAAAAATAAAAATGTGAATAGAATATAAACGCAAAAAAAGATTTAAAAAAGTGGACATTTTTTATCAGTTGATCACATAACTGCGAAACCCAAAAACAAAGTGTAGACTTTACACAGTCACAGCCACAAATAAAATAAAGGAAATGATGGGCATTAAACTGTTCCTATCTGGTTCCTTTCAGCACTACAAGGGAGTATATCAACCTTGTAGCACTGGACTACAGTATATACCTGGCCTTTACAATATAAACATTAAGGGTGCTTACAGGAGAGATTTGTAATCTTTCTACAATTGGCGTGGCTGCAGGATTTCAGTCCAAACAAGCAGGAGTCATATTGACACCACATTTTAAAACAACCATAAGGTTTGGCTCCTATTTGGCTGGAATGAAAACCTGCAGACACACTGATTGAAGAACCTTACAACACAGTCATGATATACTTAGTCCACAGTTTCCAGTATGTTTTATTTAAATCCCTTACCTATATATTTCATCTCAGTCTACAAATATTTAGCAATATATGGAGCCAATATTTTGGTCATAAATTAATACACTGAGACCAGCAGTTAATATGTTGAGGCTACAAAATAATATATTATATAAGAGATTAGAAAGAAAGTTATTGAAATTATACTCCAAAGCTGTTTCTAAGGCTCTAGGTCTCCAGCAAACTACAATGAGGGCCATAATGTACAAACGGAGACAACATGGAACAGTGGTGTATCTTCCCAGTAGTGTCAGGCTGGACAGTTGCAAGGTGAAAACCACTGCTAACTGGAAAGAAATAACATAAAGGATGCTTCGCTGCTTCACAGCCACGGCACCTTGCTTTAAATTAGGGAAGCATTAATGCTGCTCTGTACTGGAAAATCGTGTAGGAGAAAGTCTGTGTCTTCATTAGTCTGTGATTTGAAGCTCAAGCTCAATTTATGCAGCAAGTCAACAAGGTCCATCTGTGAATAGCTCATTAGACACAGAATTAAGGTTTTTAAGTGGCCTAATTAAAGTTCTGACTTGAACCTCATGAAAATGTTGTAGCAGGAACTTAAATGGACGAATCATAGTCAAAAGCCCCACAATATGGCTTATCCTGCAAAGAAGAATGTGCCAAATTTCCCCAATTCCAAAAAAAGCCCTAAATTAATTCTCGTGCAAATGTTGCGATTATTAGCAAAAAATCTAAGCTGGTGCAGCTAAATGGCTCTTGACGCGTTTTTGTTTGGGGGACCCCAGGGAATCAGTGGAAAAATCAATTTTGTTTGTAGGAATTATAGTTCATGAGATACAGAGGCAAAGAAATTGTAAACACTTGTGCTCTTGTACAACCATTGGGTTGATCGGGCTCGTCTCCTTTACCTGAGTAGTGTGAGAGAATATTACTTGTTAACCAAGTTTCATGTCTCTACAATTTTAATTAATTTGGTTCATGTTTCTTCAAGTTTGGTACAGTTTGGTCTACACGATTTGTTCTAAGGCAAAAATTATAAGAAAAAGAGAAGGAAGAAGAAGAACAAAGAAAAATCCTAACAATTAAAGTAGAGTTCCCAGACCTTCGGGTGCATGTGGCAGTTCCATATACAAGGCAAATGCAAGGGTTATATTAAAGCTCAATTTACCATTTCTATAATAACAATATAACACAGCAATATTTCTGATTAAGACACTGAATTCCATTAAAAAAACTTTTTTTTGTGGACTTTAAAAACAAAATACAATTAATTACATAATAAAATCACAATTGCATATTTAATTTTGACCTCAAATGGCATTTCATAGTTTTTGAGTGTATTTACAGCCTAAAGGAAGAAGGAAATTCTTAGGAAATGTATGAGAGCTGGGTTCAAGTTACAGGGACAGGTTCAAACTTGAATGGTTTTAGTGAGACTGTCAACAGCATGAATTTCTTCCTGAATGTGTGAAATAAGAACTTCCATTTATATTAGGACAGAAAGTTCTGCTGATGTTCGTCTTATTGCGGCCACCCAACAAGAAGTAGCTTAATGGAATACAAATACTGTATATACACTGTCCTTATATATACAGTGGGGAAACCCACGCATGCACGGGGAGAACATGCAAACTCCGCACAGAAAGGCACCCTGGGTGACCCGGGGATAGAACCCAGGACCTTCTTGCTGTGAGGCCACAGTGCTACCCATAGATAGTGTTATTTACAAAAATTATATCTGATAAGAATTTTGAACCTGCTACAGAGATTAGTTTATGCAGTATATTTTTCTTTTATTTGTAAAATAATGTAAGTTTGCATAGATAATTTCTCTATTAGTTTAAATTCTATCTAACTAAGACTAAGGCATACCAGTTTAGGACTAAAAGCAGTAGGTACAACATAGCAATAAACAGCAGTGACACACATTGTTAAGAGAAGCAAATGAAGTCAATAATGTGACCAGCCAACAAGATTTCTTGCTTTTAATGTCACAGGAGCCTTTTGGCAAATGATTATTATGCTTATTTTTGTGTGTGGGGTACCTGCTCTAACATGTACTTACTGGCTTCCTGGATATCTGAATTACCCTCTAGATTTAGCAGTTGATGAACTTTGGGTTCAAATTGTGCAACTTCATTGGTTTTCAGATTACTCCTAGTCATACTGTGTGAGATCATCCCAATAAAATGTAATCTGAATTGTAGAACAATCTTTGTACTTAATGTACAAAACTTACTTTGCAGGTAAACTATTAACATGCTCATGGCAAATTACAATGAAGTGGTGAACCCAGCTTACACTTTGTTACACAGGTTTGCTTGACATAAAATGTGAACTTTCCTCAAAAGGACTTGCCATTTTAATGCCGCCGTTGACTTTTTTCAGATTTCAGGAAGCACCACATCTGCACACCCCGAGTCCACATCCCGCTGTGAGGTTCGGAGCAGTTTAACATCTGAAACTAGCAGCCAGGAAAGTAAATTCCTTTGGAATGAAGTGTTATTCTTTCAATTTTTACAACCAAGGGATAACAGATTCATCATCATAACCCACACTTGGGAATTAACGTGTTTCATGAAAAGATAACTATTGGTTGGTCGTAGCTATCTTCTCAATTGTTCTTTAATAATACATGTAAACTTTACAGTAAAAGCATCTTTTGCAAAATGAAATGAAACAAGTTGGGCAGGGCTTCTACTGGACCAAGGTTAGGGACTTTCTTAATCTGGAATGTATCCTGATGCTAGGATATGGCTAGAATGGCTGATGAAAATGAGAAGTAAATTGCCTTCCAACTCCTGCTTAAATCTTTCACCGGCAGTACATTTTGCTGCATAGTTGTAAAATTGGTAATTGGTTAATTGCAGCTGTCCCTTGGAAACATGAGGCCATTCTTCTCTTGATTGCCCTCGATACGGAGCATCAAGGCATGTTTTCTTCAAGCTTGTACAAATAGGAGGAGACGTGGAAGCAGATTGCTGCTAAAAATGCAGGAGAAGAACTGGATGTACACTGCAGAGGACTGTGACAAGAAAGTCTGCTCCTTGACGCACCGGAACAGAAAATTCCTTACTTTTAATTTTTTGATATTGGTTAGTTAAGTTAGCAAAACAATAAAAAAAAATGAAGGCAAAGTTATTGAATAAAAAGAAAGACATTGAATGATGTGACACGAATTACTATGAATTTTATAGGCTGCACTTTTTGTCACAAACAATACTTGTGCTCAGTTAATAGCAAGCTGTTTAAACATGCAATTATTAAAATGTATTCATTCAAGCACAACTGATTTGGAAAATGTTGCCTTACTAAGGTCCACTTGATTAGAGTTTACCTCTATGCAGATATAACCAAATTGTTGATGCAAATGATAAGAATGGGCAGGGGTGGGAAGGATGGGCTGTTGGATGAGGATCCAGCTGTAAAACCTGCTTCTGTGATTGGACCAACTAAAGGTCAGTATATGGATGACAGTAAACTATGCAATAGGAAATACCTTCAGGGAATTGCTTATCACGTGAAGAAACTGATGGCCTGACTGATTGCGTTTTACATGAACGTAACGGTATGTAACAAGCGATATAAAGAAAACATGATGAAAAAGGGAACTGGAAGACCCTATAATGTCACCATTCTTTCCAGAGGGTTTCCAGGCTTTTTCGTTCATTCCAGAGGAGTTTGCAACATCTAACATCAAGCTAACTAACATCAAGTGGCTCCTGCAGTTTCAAATACTTGATAGGCATCACTGGGCATCTAAACCAACTCAATGTGAAAATGCAAGAGATCAGAAATACAGTCTTGTCCGTTCAACAGGCAGTGTTTGTATGTGAAAGCAAGCTGGAACTCTTAATCAGAGACATTGAAACTGGTTTGTCTTCTGCACTTTGAAAGACTGTGAGAATTCGGAGATGCATGCTTAGCAAGAGACCCCATTCAACATTTTGGTCTCCAGCAGCTATCTGGCTTCACAATCAATCTTCTGAAGTCCTACAAATTGTGTTATGGAGAATTTTGTGAGCGTACTGCTCTTTTTAAAGTCATTACCCATCCACAGTGGGTGAAACTGATGTGTATCCCCAGGGTCTCCATGGAAGTTACTGACCTGAAGGTGTCTGACATGTGGGAGAATAAGTTCAAGTCATTAAATGAGGAGTTGGAATGACTTACATGTCAGCAAGCAGAGCTGGTGAGTAAACACAAGTAGACAGAAATGAAAAAACTAAAAGACGAGCTGATTCTCAAAACCTGGCATGAGCTGTGTCAGTATTGGAGTACTGACCATGTTTGGCTACACATATGCATGCATACATGCATGCAGGCTTTCTCATATCTGAAGAACATAAAGACCAACCTACACACACATTTATCTGGAAGCCTCAACACCTGCATGACGCTTAACCTCACCACATATGAACCGGACTACAGGGCCATCAGCAAAACCATTCAGCACCAGAAGTCGCATTAATGAAAAGAAGTGTTCAATTTATTATTGTGTAGTACCCCTAGGCCATATACCTGGTACTGCAAGGGGTGTTTTGGGTTCTCTTGTCAACCCAATATGTTAATTTGAATTTAGCTATTTTCTGTTTATTGTGTCCTGTGTTCTTCTACATGTACCTTACATAAACTTCACTAACCCAGTATGAATATGCAAATATCTAAATTGATATTGCTTTAAACTGCTGAAACAGTAGTAATAAATGGTAACCCTTTGGTGTAAACTGTGCTCCTCTTAATTTCAGAAACACAGCAGTTCAAGTTTAAATAAGAGATGATTTACTTATTTAAGATTGTATGTGTTGAACCAATGAAAAATAATGAATTACTATATAAAACAGAGTAGAAGATACTCACTGTAGAAGAAAATAAAATTAAAAAAAGTTAAAATAAAATATTTGTCAATATGTTACCACCAAAGTATAAAATAATTCACCTCTCATATGTCACATAAAACACTCCACAGTGGTAACATTAACACATTGGCATTGACAAACTAGCCGTGACCGTTGTGGGCCCACTCACTCTCACACACCAATTGAGCAAAATGAACTAAACATTGTAGGCCTGAAGCAAGGCTAGGGTGCAGTGTAACCCAAAACAAATGACTGTCCAATCTCCCTGATTCTCTGAATAGAAGCTTCTCAGAAACTGGCTGATTTCTTGATGCACCATCTTGACTCGGCCATTTGATTGTGGATGCTTGACTATAACCCCCAAATTCTCCATTCTCGGGACATGAACTGTGGACCCTTGTCACTGACTTTGTCCTCGGGGATGCTGAAATACCTGAATATGTGGGAGAACGGAAGTTTAGCTAGGTCAGGGCAGAGCTGTGGGCAGGGCTGACAGAGATATCAGACACAATGACTGGGAGAATCAGTCAATGATAACTAGAATGACAGAGTTCCTGGCAGATTCTGGGAGATCTGTGATAAAGTCCTCATAAGTCTTACTGGTGCCAGGGTTTCCTGTAGCTGTGCCCACGTTATAAGTTTATTTTGCAATCTTGGGGGGACATAGGTGCACTTAGGAGGGCATGTGGAAGGAATATGATAAGGTAGAGTGTTGGCTAATTCCCTGTCGAAGTCCCAAGTGATGGCATGTTGGCACTCATTATGGAATCAAAAATGCTTGGTTTCTCTTTAGCAGGGTGGATACGGGACAGGGAATCAGCCTTAGCATTTTTTGATCCAGGGAGATAGGAGATGGTGAAATTGAATCTGGTAAAGAAGAGGGCCCACCTGGCTTGTCATGGATTCAACCTTTTCTCAGTGCTGAGATGGTCAAGGTTCTTGACCAATGATGCCATTCCTCCAATGCCAATTTTATGGCAAGCAGTTCGTGATTGCCCACATCATAATTTTGTTCCATTAGGTATTTCTGGACAATAATGCATGAACAGTCTGCTTTATTTTATATTTAAAAAGAATTAGACAATATGAGGGCGGCACGGTGGTGCAGTGGTTAGCACTGTCGCCTCACAGCAAGACGGTCCTGGGTTCGATTCCCGGGTCACCCAGGTTGCCTTTCTGTGCGGAGTTTGCATGTTCTCCCCGTGCATGCGTGGGTTTCCTCCCACAGTCCAAAGACATGCATATTAGGTCAACTGGCTACTCTAAATTGCCCATAGGTGTGAATGCGAGCGTGTGCGGCTGTTTGTCTGTGTTGGCCCTGACTGGCGACCTGCCCAGTGTGCAGTCCGAAGTTGCTGGGATTGGCTCCAGTGACCCAGACGAATAAAGTGATATAGAAAATGGATAGAGATGGGATGGGATTCCTGGGATGGATAGACAATATGATTAAAACAGTACCAAAAGCACCATATACAACACAGGTATATTTAAACTTATACTTGATACAGATAGAGAAATAAATATTGTCTGCTAATCACACGTCATAATAACTGATAATAGATATTAACTATAGTGTGTTATGACAGTCTTGAGATTTTCTTGAGCAGAATCACGTCTTAGTGTTTGTAAGGGTGCAACGGCCCTCATCACTCTAAGCCCACCCCTGCATCCTCCTATAGGTGGCTTTTAGATAAACATCAACGCATCAGTCACACTCTGAGCTCTTAATGAAACATTTCAGACACCTCCTGAGCTTTGTTTGGCTGTCTTTGGTTGCAGTGTCACAATATCATACACCAATGTGCACATCACACCTGACTTAACAGTTAGAGAGAAATAGTCTGTATCTGTCTTCATATAATTTATAGGAGAATACTTAACTGTATTTCTCATTGACTTGTAATGTAATACACCACTCTTGCCTTTGATACACATACATCATGGTTACAACAAGACAGGTCTGTACCACACATGATGTGTTTGCTGAAGTTCACATTTGCATGGAGAGTCAACATTCAATTCAAGACGTGTGTTTTTAGGTACCTTCTTTAAAATAATAATAATAAAAAAAAATCATAGTTTTATAAACAAGGGCACAGGTACAAACATGACCGAATGGCACAACTGCAAAATAATATGGGAACAAGTACAGCTGAGGGCAAAGGTTTAGGATTTTTCACATCTCCACACATATCATGTTATGCTCTACATTTGCATGTTCTATCTAAATAAGAGTACATACTTTATTTCCATAGGAGTACATTTCAAAATGATAGGTAAGAGACAGATTTATTTTAGTTTATTTGTTATATGAAATCATAAGCGTGTCAAAACATTTTTAGTATTTGGTGGCATTGCCTTTTAGGTAGCAAAATGCGAAACACTTAGCTTTTTCAGTTCAGTCCACAAATTTGATATCTTATTTAGTTCAGGACTTTGTGACTTTGCGCCAGTCCCTTTTCCCTCTGAGATAAGACTATTTCACTTAGATGGGCAAGCATTGACATGAAGTGTAGAAATATGTTTTTTTTTCCTACAAACCCTAATGTTTGTGTAAGAGTTCCTGATATGAACACATCACTGCATCACAAAACTAAACACACAGTAAGACTTCTTCTGTAACAGCCCATTTATAGCCTGATTCATCACGCACTCTTGTTTACTTACTCTTTCCTGCAGACTCCCACTGAAAACAGTTTGTATGCATGCGATTTTTATGCATCATTTCAAGATTGACATAAATTGTTAAATGCTTAGTTTTGTGCGGCCACAATGGTGTTGTGCAATTGATTTCTGTCTTGCACATTTTAAAATGCAATCATTATCAGAGGTTGAATGTTTAGTGGCCACGAAATAGCATTCCTGATTCACACTTCCAGGATCCCAGGTTTGATCCTGAGCTTGCGTTACTGTCTGTGTGGAAATTTGCATTCTCTAACTGTCCGCATGAGTTTCTCTGGTCTTCCTGGGATTAATTAAGATAAACGTGCAAAACGGATAACACATAAAAGATCCCATGAGAGTTATGAAAGGCTCAATTGTCCAAAGTCTGATGTCCCAGCCAAGGTTTATTCCCGCCTTGTGCCAATTGCTCCTGGGAAATATTTGGATCCTTCGACCTTAACAAAGATAAAGAATTACTGAAGGGAAATGAACTAAATATGACTCATGATTGAATATATTTGTTCTCTTATTACCTGCACACTAATAATTGTTTCGAATTACAGTTTTATTCTCCTGTTTTTTGTGTAAATCTTTCGTTTATTGACTTATTTGCATTCACCGATTTTGTATATTCATTTGTTTTCTTTATATCCTGTACGAGCTCGTCTTTAAACAAAAGCAGTAGGGACGATATCGCTGACCCAAACAATTTGTTGAATCAGTTTCAGGTATGTGTCATTAATATATCTTGCCAATACATTAGCTGAAGTACATTAAACTTCATGGTCTTTATTGTTCTGCAGGAGGAAAAAACCCCGCCCCAGAAATATCACAGCATCTTAGCCCATCCTCTTGTCATGTATAAATACACACAGCCTACCTTCACAATCACTCTTCGACTCATGAATCATGGCAATGATTTCCCCCAACATAACAAGTAAGTGCATGTTTTCCACTTTTGCATTAGAATTAGTAAAGTGTATCTAAAATAGAGCATTTTACTAAAGCTGACCCCGTCTAAAACCTTTCCTGACTGCATTCATACTTGAAATTTCTGCTTTTACAGTGACTTGGAGTAGATTACTGAGAATAGACAATATCAGGAACATTTTACTATAAGATGCGCCAATATATTATAAATATACAGTAATATTTTAACACTGGAGTAAAGCTTTTATAATGATGAAAAAAAGCAAGAAAAAAAATACACAGCTAAAAATATGACTTGCACACTTTTTTGTTTTTTATTCAGCTAAACTCAAATGCAAAATCAGTTCCATTGAAGGGGCTCCATACAAAGAATAATAAAATATAAACTATAAATATAATAAAAATCAATCTTAACAAGCTATACAGTAAAGTCTCTTGATTCTTGATATGTAAATATGTTTTGATAAAAAAAGCCTTTCCAATTTCTGTAATCTTTGCCATTTGTTACAGGATAGGTTTGAATTCATTCTTTTTGTTCTCTGATGGTTTTTTTTTTGCCCGCGCCCAATAACAGTCGTAACAAAACTGATCTTTTCAGAACATTTATTGCTTCCTTATACATGGTGCTGCAGCATAATAATAAAAGTGTAAAACTCTTTGCTCTATGTTCAACAGCTGATTAATAAACCAAACTACCAAGAGGTTCTCTTCTTTTCTTTCGTAACATTAGCGTTTACATTTAAATGTTAAAAGTAATACATTATGGCTATGTATTTTCTTTTTTTTTTTAATGAAATGATTGATAATGGGACCATTTCTCTTTTCATTAACAGCTGTGGACTACTCTGACTACTACAGCTTAGGTAATGATACCAGATACCAGTTACCGAACAACAGCAATGTAATGGCCTTCAGCCGAGTCTTCCTCCCCATACTCTACAGCATCATCTTCATCGTGGGATTCATTGGCAATGGCCTGGTGGTGTGTGTCCTGGTCAAGTATCACAAAACATCCAACATGTCAGACCTGTGCCTTTTCAACCTGGCACTTTCAGACCTCCTCTTCGTTATCTCATTGCCTTTCTGGGCGCACTACGCTGCCACCTTTAAGTGGATCTTTGGGAGCTTCATGTGCCATGCAGTGACCGCATTCTACATGCTGGGATTTTTTGGAAGTATCTTCTTCATGATCCTCCTGACAGTTGAGCGTTACGCCGTCATTGTCCACACCTATACCTCCCTCTTCTCCAAGTATCGGTCTGTCAGAGCTAGTATACTGCTGGCATTGTTTATGTGGACACTTAGCTTGGGAGCTTCTCTGCCAACCATCATTTTCTTACAAAAGAATGATTTGAATGCATCACACTGCAGGGTGGAATATCCAAATGGGATAGCATGGCAGTCATTCCCTTACATTGAGCTGAACGTCCTCGGCTTGATCATTCCTCTCACGGTGATGGTGTTCTGTTACTCGCGCATCATCCCCGTCTTAATGGCCATGAAGTCTCAGAAGAAACACAAAGCTGTCAGACTTATCCTGGTCTTGGTTATTGTTTTCTTCCTGTTCTGGACGCCCTACAACATCGTCATCTTCCTGAAGTTGTTGCATCAGTTGAATTACATAAGAATCTGTCAAGAGCACCTGCACATGGCTATGCAGTGGGTGGAAACCCTAGCACTCAGTCACTGCTGCCTCAACCCCATAATCTACGCCTTTATGGGGCAAAGATTCAAGAATTTATTTCTAAAGATCCTGAAAGAGTGGTTTCCTCCTTGCTTTGGCCACTGCACAACAATTGAAAACGAATTCTCAGAGAGGAGGACCACTATGCACTCGCACTTCTCAGTAACGTCTAGCACAAAGACAAAATCAAAAGTGTAACTGCCATCGCTTCTTATATATATGATGAGAACAGAAGCTAAATACTTGGTACAAACTTATACTAGATACTAGGCATGTAATACATACACTGCATAACAAGGAGCAAGCACAACAAACGCTTACCAAAGAAGAACTAAGATATCACAACTTAAATACGCATTCTAGTCAAACAAACACAACACAGGTGAGAATAATCAGGAGCATGTGACATGCAGAGGCTCATGGGAAATGTAGTTCACCAAGTACGTGGTAACAAGGAGTCCCAACAGCGCCCTCTGGTGCCGAAATGACGTGTATGAACACAAGACTTTATGAAAAAAAAGTTGATTGACACTGATGATTTGTGCACGATATGACTAACTAAAGCACAAAACTGCATATTATATAGTGAGCTACTAACCACTCTTTAAAATATTAAAGTGCTAAACTTTTTGCTGTTCAATTCTGTTGTTAGTATTATTGTTTTCAACTTTAATGCATTATATTGCACCTCTTGACTTTTGAAGAAATTTCTGCTATCTCACTCCAATAAATTATACTGTTATACATACTACATACTACATACTACATACATACATACATACATACATACTGCATACATACTACATACTACATACAACTTAATGCATTATATTGCACCTCTTGACTTTTGAAGAAATTTCTGCTATCTCACTCCAATAAATTATACTGTTATACA
>JAQQZX010167975.1:0-22837 GCA_030068355.1 Notoglanidium maculatum
GAATGAGTGAGTGTGTGAGTGCGTGAGTGA
Organism: Notoglanidium maculatum; assembly: GCA_030068355.1. Lineage (NCBI taxonomy): Eukaryota > Metazoa > Chordata > Actinopteri > Siluriformes > Auchenoglanididae > Notoglanidium > Notoglanidium maculatum. The sequence continues at coordinate 31 of JAQQZX010167975.1, forward strand.
GTGAGTGCTTGAGTGAGTGAGTGAGTGCGTGAGTGAGTGCGTGCGTGAGTGCTTGAGTGAGTGAGTGAGTGAGTGTGTGCGTGCGTGTGAGTGACTGAATGAGTGAGTGCGTGAGTGCTTGAGTGAGTGAGTGAGTGAGTGAATGAGTGAGTGTGTGAGTGCGTGAGTGAGTGAGTGCTTGAGTGAGTGAGTGAGTGCGTGAGTGAGTGCGTGCGTGTGTGAGTGAGTGAATGAGCGAGTGTGTGCTTGTTCTTGTGCTAGTTTAGGTGAGTTAGTAAGTGAATGTTTGTTTGAGACCTAGTTTGGGTGAGTCAGTGAATGAGTGAGTGCATGAATCAGTAATCCTGCAACTGAGTGAGTGAGTGAGTGTCTAAGTGAGAGAATGAGTGAGTGAATGAGTGAGAGTGTAAGTGTGTAGTCAGTGACTAAGTGTATTTGTTTGGGTGAGTGGGTGAGTGAGTGAGTGAGAGAATTGGGTGAGTGAGTGAATCAGTAAGTGAGTTGTTGAGTTAGTAAGTGCTTGCTTGAGAGCGTGTTGGGTGAGTGACTGAGTAAATCATCGGTCTTTACAGTTAAATTACTTTTTGTCACGTGCTATGTGTGTTCTGAGCTTACCTGCTGATGTACTGCGCCAGTGAATCACCTGAGCTTAAGGGCAGGTCACTGGGCATGTGTGTGTCAGTGGACAGCCAGTAAGAGTAGTCGTTTCGGGAGGCATAATGACACGTTTCATCCATATTACAGAAAAGGAAGGGCATGGTGGAGAACATCTGTAGACAGCTCCCCATAGAACCTTGGTGTCACACACACACATATACATAAATGTTCATGCAGTATAGTACACACACACACACGAGTACAAACAAGCACAAACGATAAAGATGTGTGTATCCCCATCATTTTACACAGACAGAAAGGGGAGAAAAATTTCAGTGAGGTGTCCGAGATGTGTCCCAAAAGCTGTTGAAAAGCATAAAGAGGAAAAAAACTGAATGCTATTCAAAGCTGGAGTTTTATTCATGTTCGAACTCCAATAGGTCAGCTTTAATTAACAGCTATACTTATAAATACATGTACATAGAGCCATCCCGAGCAAATAAACAAATCCATATAAACACTGAAACGCTGAGAGGAATGCATTAACCAGCCCAGAATGAATAAAGTTGCACCTGGCATGTTTTAGCATTGACACGAATTAATAACCTCGCAAAAAGGTCTGACGATCTCTAAAGGCCAATTCAGACCAGATGCACTCCTAAAGCATTTTTCTGTTTTTTGCTGTTGTTATGCGTCGCACCCGGCAATTATGCTTCCATTTAATTAGGGTTTCAATCCACACCAGCTGTGTTAGTGATTTCTGTTCTATAGTTATTATACGGTGCAAATGTTTTGGCACTCCCAAGAAAAGAAAGAAAAGAATACATAACATCCCCACGCAGTTTTACTCTACTGTGTAGTTTTGGATGTCTTGATGTGTATGTGCGTGTATGCCATACCAAGATCTTGGCCGTGTCCCCGTTTATTGCCGTTGATAAAAAGCAGGGAGTACCCGGTGTACACATTTCTGGATCCATTCGGGCAGTAGGGGATGTCTTGTGTCTGACTGTGCTTGGTGAACAGGAAGCTGGCCTGGCTGGGCACGCAGGTTCCCGCTGGACCCCTGGAACCCTTCGGACCCTCAACACCAGTTAAACCCGATGCTCCTGAAACATTAAAAATGCAGTTTCACTTTACAGTAAACACCTGAACTCCTTATACACTGGAACGTAGCAAACATCGTCCTCGTTCATACTCTTTTTTTTAAACACTCTGTATTAATATTTTCAGCTAAACTTCAAGAAATAGAGTCAAGATAAATAGTTCTAGAATCAGTAATATCAGTAATATCAATAACAGACACGCTCCTACCTGGCAGCCCCGGTGATCCTCTGTCTCCTTTCTGTCCAGGTACACCTTGAGGCCCGATGGCGCCAGCTCGGCCGGGGGGTCCTTGAGGGCCGGGGACTCCTTGAGAGAAAAATGCCATGACTATGATATTTCACATATAAATGATCATCCTGTAGTATTGTTTTACCTTAAGAAAAGATGTAGAATGGATCATTATTACTTGCGAAGAGGACATTGGCTTGCGAGTGTGTATTTCTGTCCATGTTCAGAATCTGAATCAGAGTGAAACTGATTCTTTTTCTAAAAAAGATAAATCCTGGCCGAGGGGTGTAGGAAAGAAAACTCTTTCAATTATTGGTGGGAAATTCGGCGACGGGAAGAAATGTAAACAAACAAGTGTTGGTAGAAATCGCCTAAGCAAAGAGAACAGGATTTGGTAATATTTAGTAACTAGTTTAAAACATTTTGCATCAAATCCTGTGTTTATTTCTGCTTCTGCTTTGTGTGTCTGGTTAAATATCCAGAACACATGGTACAAGTTCTGGCCTTTTGTGCCTCATGGCTCAGTTTAGCAGCTCACATCCACAAATAAAGCGCCAAACCCATGCAAATGAGATGTTCTCAGACCAGTTGAGTGTGATTGCTTGAGTGTGTTTCACACTTAGATAAAGAAGGGGAGAACCCACAAGTGTTTGATTGAAATAGGATAAACCTTGCATATGTGAAAGCATTCAGGTGTGTATGTGTACCTGCTAGCCCTGCAGGTCCTGGGGAACCAGTTACTCCAGGAGGTCCTTGCTCTCCTGGAGCTCCAGGCAGACCACGCTCTCCATGAATAGGTATTGGTTGGTAATAAGCAACTTCCCCTGGTATACCTAAATAGATCAATATTATCAGTAAACCTTTTATTTCAACTTGTTATGTTTCATATTGTCTTGTTTAGCTGACTAAACAAGGGGGGGAAAAATCACTCATACCCTATGGAGTACAGCAATTATAACTTTTACAGCTTTGCACTGGTGAAAACTCTCACCTGCAGTTCCTTTGTGTCCTTTTAGTCCTCGAGATCCTGGTGGGCCATATGAGCCACCAGTTCCTCTTTGACCTACGGGCAGTCACAGGGCAGAAGGAAGCTTATTCAGGTGAACGTATTTTCAAGATGGTTCTAATGATAAATGAGTATGTATACACCCTCAAAAGTGGAATAACAACAGACGGAATGGCTGAAAACTTAAAGCTTATCATAAAGTTTCATGGTGAGACTAGGTGTGTGCACTGGGACTGAGAGTCATAATCATCTGGAGCTTGAAAGAAATGCTGGAGCAATGGCTTGCCAGATTTCAGCAAAATCCATTACAAGTACATCTTAAATGCCACAGTCTTCTTTTCCTCAGTTAGCGGTGGTGCGCACGCATTTCTAATTTATTTTGTGGAGAAGTTGCTCCATATAACCCGCATACTGCAGATTACACACTGTATCACTGTGCATATCAATGTATGATGATTCTACATAGAGAAAATAAAGTTAGAGTCTAGACCACTTCCAACTCTGCTTTGACGTCAAACGCAAACACAGATCCAAATAGTTGGAAATACAGACACAAACAGACGTAGTTACCCCAAGCATCTACGTATTTTCAGATGCTAATGTGTCAGGTGCACATGACGTATGGTGCAAATTATTAAATCAATTACACTGCCTTGGAAGCATTCATGCAGCTGCACTTGGACACAAACAACAGGCCACATGTCTGTTCCAAAGAGACATTCAAACATGGTGAGAATAGTAATAAGGCAAAGGCTAGAATGACTGCCGCTCGGGGTGCATGTCAGTGCACACTCCTTTAACAATAACAAAATTGGCAAATCCAAGGACAAAGGGCTATACTTAGCATCAACATGATCAGAATGGGAAAAGGAACAAGTGTGGTGTAGGTGGGACATTTTATGTAACTTGGACAACCCATATCGGGCCATTTAATGTCACAACTTTGCTGTTGGTACTCGCCAAGGAAACGGGAACGCTCGGCCAGTTTCCAAAGGAAATGTAGATCTTATAATACCTCCTTTCTGACCAGGTAAAACAGGCCAGAACATGGCTTCTGTATTTATCTTTATTCACCTGGCAGTCATTTCAGGGGATTTAACAGACAGTCCTTGGGTTTAATCAAGGGTTTAACAGCTAATGGATCATTGTTTGTAGTTATTATCATCATTTTTATTGTTATGGATTTACTGAAAAGATTTGCTCATGCATCATTTGTATTGCACAAATACAGAAGCACTTCCATCTCAAAAGTGGCTTTACTTTAATTCACATGGTTCTGTCAGTTTAGACTTTGAGACACTCCTTACCTTGGGGTCCATGTTCACCCTTTAGTCCTCTTTCTCCTTTGTCACCAGGGTAACCACTGATCCCAGGTTTACCCTGTAAATAAAACCAGTTACATTTCTGCTTGGCTGACTATTCGCTGATTATTTATCAGCGTATTACACTATTTATGATCTTCTCTCATCAGCCATGGATGCTCATCAACCAATTCTCAATGTAACTTTATCAATATTACAAAATAATACTTCTTCATGGTATTAATTAATGCCTTTACGTTGAAACTGAGTGGCACTTCTAAGCTATATTTTGCAGGACCTACAATGTAGGATGACACCAAGCCAGTGCTGTTAGATTGAAAAGTTTATCTTACTCACTGGAATCCCTTGTGGGCCAGTGTCTCCTGGATAACCACTTATTCCCTTTGCTCCGGAAATGCCAGCGTTGCCCTTTTCTCCCTTAAGGCCTGGGCCATGTGGTCCTGGGGGACCAGATATCCCTCTGGGCCCTACACAAAGCAGCACAGAGGTGTGGTAAAGCAACAAAAATGATCTAGTCTAATGAGACATTACAGAAGTCGTCGATAAACAGATGCAGTCAGACGTTTACATTCACAGACATGAATGTCAAAATTATACATACAGCACACGTAATATTTGGTTAAATATTTTTTCCATTTTTTTTCTGATTTATCCATTACACAATCAACATTGTCGTGTTGAAACACCTAGTTGTGTCCAAGTTTCAACCTTCTAACTGATTGCGGTTTTGCTGAAGAGTTCTGAGGTTCTTCATTATTCCATCCACTTTGCAGCAGTTCCACTGGCAGTAAAACAGCCCCAGAGCAAGATGCTCCCACCACCATGCTGAACAGCTGCTACAGGGTTCCTCTGTTCCTCTGCTCATTGCGGACAAACAACTCAATCTGGGTCTCATCTGACCATAAAACTTTCCTCCAGAAGGCTTTTTCTTTGTCCATGTGTTCAGCTGCAAACTTCAGTCGAGCTTGAAGGTGTTGCTGTTGGAGCAGGAGCTTCTTTCTTGGACGGCAGCCTCTCAGTCCATGGTGATGTAAAACTCTCTTGACTGTAGACAGTGTTCCAGCAGCTTCCAGTTCATGGCAGGCCTGTGCCTTGATGGTTCCTGGGTCGTTCCTGACTAAGTGAACTCTCAGCTGAGGGGGACAGTTTGGGTCTTCTTCCAGGAAAGTGGCTTGGCAAAGTGGCTACACCTCCTAATAATTCGTACTTCCTTACAGTTGTGTGAACTGATCATCTTGGAATCTGCAATTGTTTATAAATGGCTCCAACAGACATGTCTCAGTTGTGTAAGTCTATGATCCTCTTTCTCAGATCTGCACTGAGCTCCTTGGACTTTCCCATTTTACTGTGTGTTGGTCAATCCAATGAGCACTGTCAAACAAAGCTTTTTTATGCTGTACACAGAGAAGCTACCAGCTGTAGTCCTTCATCATCACTAACAAGAAGTTAATTAGTTTCATTATTTCACCTTGTAGTCCTGGTTGTCCACCAGGGCCTCGTTCTCCCTTGGGGCCATCCACACACAAACCCTGTGGACCAGGATTCCCAGGGGGTCCTTGTGGCCCTGATAAACCACGGGGCCCTGGATCTCCCACTGGACCACATGGTCCTGGAGGTCCCATCTCCCCCATGGGTCCTGGTTCACCTTTATAACCTAAAAATGTCCAACAAAAGACAAGGTTACCAATTCAATCCCTCAGACATTCATGCTTCTAACCAGAAATTATAAAGGAATTAATAGTAATTAAACTTTCACACTTCACCAAGTGTTATTTGCTCTTTATATAGCCTGTGGATTCCCTGTGAACAAAAAAGGTGGCTAGATATCCAGATATAACTGGAAATGTAGAAATCTTGTAATTTATCTTATATATGAAGGACACATGGAATTTAGGTTTCCCATAATCGGAACGGCTTGCTGTTGTTCCACTTCTTATTTTAGATTTTGACCTTGTTCTGGTTTTGTTCCTGTCGCCATCCAGGTCCCACCATTGTTTGATTGACCATCATGTTCAGCCCTTACATAATTTGCCTACTTATTCTTTGTTATTTCTACCTTTTGGTGTGAAGCCTTTCCAAGTGTGTCAGGACGTTCTGAACGTTGTTTCCCTGAGTATGGACTATGACGATATACTGACGTTAAGCAATTGCTTCCTTCCACACACTACAATTTGATGCTATCATTCTGCTAGCATTAGCTAGTTCATTATCTTAGCTATTTTCTCCTTGTTTCACCTATGAATAAAACCAGATTATGAGCTAGAATAACAAAATATTTGAAGCCAATTTATAAATACAATAAATTATTATAACTTATTACAATAAGACAAGTTAAGGGCTAGTGCTCCATCCACAAGAACACCATCCTGCACATATAACAAACTCACCTACTTGGCATCATGAATTTCATTACAAAAGGAACATGAACACATAATCATTCAACATTTATGGTAAAAGATGTGCATGTTAAAGTTGCATTGGTTATATGTGTTATGTTAGTTAGAAAGCTATATTTGTAATGGACACTGACCTGGTGTACCACTGAAACCAGCTGGTCCTGGAGGTCCATATCCAGTAGCTATACAAGAACAAATTATTGTCACATTTACAGTATATAGTATGTGTACATATACACTCTAGGTTTTGTATGAACTGGTTGAATAATGCATTTGCTGCTATGGGGTGTTTTAGCTACTCAAGGGAACAGAAAAAAGAGTGAAACAGATGGTAAAGGTTAAATATTCAAATATTATAAATATTCCTGACAAGATGAATTAGTCAATTCTAAAGACAACTGTATATAATTTGAGACTGTACCTTCCTTTTGCTTCAATGGAATGTTACTTAGATAACTCATGAATTAAATACTTGAATACTTGATTGCAAATTCACTTTAGTTAAGGACTCTTTCAAGAATTCACCAAAGGTTTTGAGTGCTTAGTGACTTCCAGCTCCTTTAAATTTGCTCCTTCTCACGGTTCACTTTTTGTCTGTAGCTAGGCCTGTATATATCGTCCTTTAAATGAATTAATTAAATTAATGCAATTTGCTGCCACCGTGAGGTGCAAAGGAAAATTACGTGCTGGCGGAAGGACCAGGCTGAAGTGTGTTTATACCTCTGCCGAGGGGGTTATGATTTTCGGTACGGCTTGTAAGCAGGATTGTACCAAACTGATTTCCATTAAACTTGGTGGCAGGGTGTCGAATGGGCCATGGAGAAATCTATAACATTTTGGAGTGGATCTGAGTCACAATGTAGCTCAACAAAATACATTTTTCTTTCATTACTGTTAAATGATACGGATTGGAAGAAGTCTGTGCTCAACAATGCCATGCATCTCACATCCAATAGATGGCAGTAATATTCACTAGTGACAAAACGTAGCCAGTGTAGAAATATGATAACTCCACTGGAGATATATCCAGATATATAAAGTGGTTGTGGTTGCAGAGGTCTGCACGCTAGTGCTGTTCTAGTTAAATAATGTAATATGATGCACAAATGTACTATTTTGCATAGGCATTGCACTGATTTATTTATTTATTTTCATCATTAACAATGTATCTTAAACAAACATTGTTCCTGGAAATATAATTTGTAGCTTGTGTATGGCTGTTAATGGAAGTGCGGATTGATGTGTTGTTTGCTGTTATTTATCAAGAACAATGATTGTTTTATGATCCTGCATGTACATCTTTACCTCCTGCGCACCCTCTAACTCCAGCGGGTCCGGGAATGCCGTCCTTTCCCTGGTTTCCTTTTGGACCTTGAGGACCTGGATTGCCTGGTGACCCAGAACAACCTGCGGTACAAAGAACAGGAGCTAAAAATGAGACTGACCTGCTAAACTTTTGAGCTAGCATTAAATAAACCCCTGTGGTTTAAAAATACCACTTTATAAATATACATTACTAGTTAAAGTTTGGCCAGAACATTTTGAACATTAATAATGACCTGTGAATAGTTATAGCACCTGTAACTTTAATTATATATATATATAAACATCTACGCGAGTGCAGAGAACCATTAAGCATGTTAACTGAAGAGAGAACCTGGTGGGCCTACTGATCCCGCACAACCCGGGGGACCAGGTTGTCCATCAACACCTGGTTCTCCAGGCAATCCTGGGGGTCCTGAGAGAAAGAGAAAGCGATACCCTCAACACCATGTTCAAATTTTGATTGGCCAAAAACACAACCTTTAAATAGACAAACGAATTCTGAATTTGGAGAGAGATATCAAGGAGAGTAGGCTCATAAAAAAAGTGCCTGGTAATCCTGGTAGTCCTGTCTCTCCAACCTCTCCGCAACGCCCTTCTGATCCTGGAGCACCATCAGGGCCACACATTCCTCTTTCTCCTTTCTTTCCTTTAAGACCATGTATGCCAGGTTCACCCTGACAGAGAAAGAGAAAGCGTTTGATGTCTGGGATATAATTTATTTGGAAGAATTTAATTTTACAACTGTATATACATACATATTTCACGTAACATCACCTAACATAGGTCCTAAGTCTTGGAACTTGAGACATAAGCGAGACAGAATGCATTTCTTTAACTAATTAAGTACCATTTCAAGATTTTACACCACGAAGTAGTCACTATTGTACTTCAAGTAAGAAATAAACACTTGGGCCAGGCTGTAAAAGGAAAATAAAGCAATAGCAGGGTGGTGAGGGACTGTTAGTAAGCGCTGACACTGGAGACTCCTTCCATATGTTAATAGTCTCCTCACAGAAAAGTTCATCATATCAACAGTAAAACGGTTTTCTTTGTCAAATACCTTTTTTTGTTAATAATCTGTTTATAAACCTTAGATTAGGTGGAATGTCTGCCAATGTAAATGAGCTGTTACTATAGAAACAATTACATATTACATATACAGATTACATTTTAGTAATAATTCATGGATCAATTCTAAAAAAACATCATATAAAAACTGTATAAAATCTTGGAACCTGGACGCTGCGCTGAAACCCTGAGCCACTTACGGGCCAATACCAAGAAGAGGAAGAATTGTGCCAAATAAGCATTGAAATTAATATAGTTTTACTTTAAATAGAATCCAGGTTTTAAGTTATTATTATTATATGAATGTTTAATTAGAAAATTGAAATCATTGGGAGTCATTCAGTGTTGGGAGTGTAAGTATTTACATGGGGAAAGTTATGCGTATTCAGAGTCAGGTTATGCAGCAGCGTTCTGATTTTCTGAGCGTAAGGCAAATCCTCAACTTAAACACCGTCTCCTTTGTTATCCTCCATAAAAAAACAAACATTCCCTTCACTTTAAATGGAGGATCATGTTAATTAACCATTACATTTATGCACTATTTTAATCGTGTTCTATTTATTTAGCACTATCGAGGCATAACAGCTCTGAATATGACCCTTTGTGTGAGGTGTTAATCTGATACAATATTTTTTATCTGTTCTCCTGATGAGTAAAAATAATTCCAGAGTCTACTAAAGGAAGTGGTAAGTGCACCTTCTCTCCAGGGAGTCCTTGCACTCCTGGTCCAGGAAGACTTGGTTCACCTTTTACCCCTTTTGGGCCATTTGCTCCTGGAGTACCAGGGTCTCCTGCTGGTCCAGATTGACCAGGTTCCCCCTTGTCACCTTTGGAACCTGGACACCAAAAAGTAAGAGAACCTGATATTGGAGATGAAGTGACTGTGGCTTGCTTTGATTTGAAAGTAGGCAAGCACAAGAGCTTGACTACAAGTGTATATGCATGTGTGTGTGTGTGTGTGTGTGTGTGTGTGTTACCTGGCAGACCAGAAGGTCCATCTACTCCAGCACAGCCATGGACTCCAGGTTCACCTGGAAAGCCTTCCAGGCCTCGTTCTCCAGGAGGACCTGTGGAGAAAGTAAAATTGTATGGATGTAACGATGCACTCCGGTCATGGTTCAATTCAATACTGGCTTCACAATTTGATTTGATTCTTAGAATATTTTGAACTAAATTTGAATAAAGAAAAATGATGACTGAAAAGAATACTTTTTAATTTCTGCAGGATAATGCAAAATGGGAATTTGCTATGAACAGAGGTTTAATATTGTAATCAAAATGGACTACACATTCACCTGTAAATAAATAAAATGAAAAATTTAGCCAATAATTTGTAATAATTTAGCCAGAAAAAATGATAAATAGAAATAGAAATAGAGCTCCAAAGCCGGCCAGAGTGGCCATTTCCCGTGGTTTCTGTTGCTAAAAGCTTTTTTAACTTGTACAATGTAGTTGTGTAACTTTATAAAACATAAAGTGTATTGGCTGTTGCAATCTGCAGCTATCTGGCTATCAGACTGCACAAGTGTGGATGATCTCGTAGGTTCTCCATGAAAGACCAGTGTGCTCTCTATATACTCTATGGTTTGTGCAGATTGGGACCTCTGGTGTTCAAACATGGCAACTGCATTGCATGCATATTTAATAGAATCCTGATTTGTGAGACGTAAACTGAACATGCCCATGATGCACATCGTAAAACATTGCGTTATTATGTATCATTACACCGCTGGAAAATAGTAATATCTTAAAACAATGGGTAATAATTAGAAATGAAATGAAATGTGAAATGATTAAGCTTGTCACCAGGCAATAACAAATAGTAATGCTCAGAAATTCAAAAGAAGATAGACAGAGGATAAAGCATGCAAGAACAGACAGGCAAAAGGCTGAGAGTCAGAGAGGCAGTCAGTGGTCTTTGGTGCCTCATTTGACTGTTTTTTTATACCTGGTGGCCCGGCGCTGCCTTGTAATCCATTTTTGCCACAGTTGCCAGGTGGTCCTTTGATTCCTTTGTCCCCTTTAAGCCCACTCTGGCCAAGAAAACCTAAAAATGACCAGAAATAAGGTTGAAGAGCTCTTTTTCAGCTTTTGCTTCCCTGGAACACATCAGAAGCATGAATCTTTGAATTTTCAAAATTAATTAGACGGTATGATTTCAGCTGTCTTTTAAAATGATTACTTTTTACACTACAGTATATGAGATGATCCCAATACAATACTCGGCTTGTGCGATAACATATTCTCCACCCCAGATTATACAGTCCATATGTTTAATATCCTCTAAAAATAGACGTGCTAGTAAAGAAAATGACCACATTCTGCTAACATTATCGATCAGCGCCTTCGGCGGCTATTAGATCTGAACTTTTGCAGAAAATGGAGTCATAAACAGAACCATGCCCGCTGCATAATAGCAATATCATGCCAAAATGTTTTAAGAAAATGATTATATTTTTCTGCCCATGAGAATGCATGGTAGCTTTGCAACTCCCTGTGCAATGGGCCAAGTATGTATCTCAACTCAGAAAGTCTGCTTTAGAGGACAATTATAGTCACCTTTGTCTCCGGGATCCCCTGTGTCACCGGGATTCAAGACATTATATGGTTCTCCTTTAAGACCTGGATCCCCCTGGTCCCCTTTCAGGCCTTGAGGACCTCTGTATCCTGGTGCTCCATCAATGCCTGCACAGCCTAAGCAGAGGTGTCATAATCATTTCCAAGAATTTCACTCATCTTTTGAACTTTTATTCTTGATTCTTAGCATTGTCATGATACCATCAATATCATCACAATGATGACTAATAAAGTGTGCACAAGTGTATGTGTGTGTGTATACAGGGGCATTACCTTTAGGCCCAGGTGGTCCAGGACATCCAGGGTTTCCAGGAGGTCCAGAACATCCGGGGCTCCCAGGAGGCCCGTCATTCCCCCGTCGACCTGAATGTTCACAGCCATATATCAAAATCAGAACTAACCATAACCATATATTCCAGACAAATAATAACGTGAACTTATTATCAGTAGTATTTCGTGACAAAGTAAAATATGTGTGAGTGTGTGTGTGTTGTACAGGTATTTATTGAGTACCTGTTCCACCAGCCATGCCATTCTTCCCCTTACATCCCTTTAGTCCAGCTGGACCAGCTGGACCAGGTTCTCCATTAAAACCAGGTGTCCCAAATGGGCCAGCACAACCAGGTAAACCTTGCCCCAGAAATCCGCGCTCACCCTGAATGCCGTTCTGACCACGACATCCTGAACAGAACAGTTTTTAGGTGTGCCATGCAGAAATTCTTCACATGTCATATACTCAAATTTATGCACTATAGTTACTCATGTGATCACCCAAACTGAGTTGATGTGGGACTCGTTAAAAATAACAATCAAAAATAAAAAAAGTCACACTTTGGTGAGTTGGGCCCTTTGCAATACATACGTACTGTAAGTCTCATTAATTTCCCATTCTTATGTATTTATCTGACATTCATGGATGAAAGTTCCTGCTGTGAAAGATCTCACCTGTAATTCCAGATATTCCTTTCTGACCTTGGACTCCATTGTTACCTGGCCTTCCAGGGGTACAGAATCCCGCAGGACCAGTCACCCCAGGTGGTCCATCACATCCTGCAGCACCTGATGTCACCAATAGAAGGACAAATGAATAATATTCACACTTGGTTTGTTTTTACATTCCAAGATGTATTCAATGGAGCAGTAATGAACTTAGAGCTGTTCTATAATAGACATTTTAGCATCTTCCTAGCTAGCAATCCCCTTTACTCCCATACGTTTTTTGTCATTAGGGTTTAACTCTTAAGTGAACACCTTTTGCACCTTCAGCATGAATCTTTTTCCTAGAAAGGCACATAGTGTCTCCATAAAGCTTAAAACATCTGTGTACCTTAAATCTATTTTTAAACGTACAGGATATTCACATTTCCAGGTGAACGATCCATATTAAAGGTTCAAAACATGTACCCTTGGTGGTACCACCACAATGGCAAGTCAAAGGTAATTACTCAGTGCTATTTTTTGAGAGTGTATCACACAACAGCTACCAAGCAGGGAAGGAATGCTTTTCGGTAGCCTAGCATAAGCATGTAATGCTCTGCAGAAAAGCTGAACACACTTGGAAGACAGTGCTATCTACCCACTTAACTATTCCATGTGCTCACAGATGCGCATGATTGGTTAGGGTTACTCTGATTGACAGGGGAGACCATCAACTACAACTTCCTGCCATGTATGGCTGTATCACTGTTAGGAAGCAAGCGAGCAATCTCCACATGATACAGCAAATTCTTTTTTTGTGCACAGCTCAGGAGCCATGAGTATGATCCCAGTCTTCACATTTTGATTAATGGCTTGCTATTGATTATGGAGCTGTAATGTTTTTGTAAAAAACATCAGCAAACTGCAGTCCGGATGTGGACCAACAAAGTATTTCAGCATACAGAAGAGAGTCCTTGAAAAATACTGTAGCACAGGCAATAAACGCATGAAAATATCAGCTGCAGTTCAACAATCTTTATACCTCTATATATATTTTTACCACTTCTTACATTTGCTAGCAAGAATTAATCACTACTAACTTCACTTAAAAAAAACTCTTGAGAACATCAGTTCCAATCATCTCTAAAATGCCCTACAATCACCAAAACCCCACAAACTCATCTCAGAAGAAACCCATCTATCACGAGCATCATAAAGAGTCAGTGTGTGTGCTTGTGATTTGCACTTACCCTTAGGCCCTGGGCATCCATCTCTCCCTGGCTGTCCAAGAACACCATGGCTTCCTGGACAACCTGATTCACCATGAGGCCCAAGTGTTCCATCATCCCCTGGAGGCCCTCGCCTTCCAGTGGGCCCTGGAAGGCCACAACCACTATCGCCCTTATAAAAGCAAGTGGAGAAATAAGTGACCTGTTAGTGTCTGAATGTAATAATCTCAGGGAAGATGTGCTGAGCTGGAAGTAGAATGCACAGTGCTTGTACGCATGAGACTACATCCCAAACTTTAAATGATTTATAAGATCAAGTACTTAAAGTAAACTGAATTGCTTTTAAATATTACAATCACTTAAGTAACCACTTTATCCTGCCCAATGATCCAGAATTAACCCCAGCAACATCAATAGTTCACCATGAACAGCCACATTCACACACTCGTAAACCCCCCCAACACACACACACACTCTTAAACCTAGCCTAGGCAATCTATCTATCGAAATGCTTGAGGGACATGGGAAAAACTAAAGAACCTGGAGAAATTCCACACAAACAGCAACCCAAGATCAGAATGGCACTTGGGACCCTGCAGCTGTGAAGAGGCAACACTATCCTCCACAGATTCTTCAGCTGTAATCTGAACATTGGCTAATACCTTGTTCTATGTAAATAATGTGTGAAGTCATCATCCTGACCTTAAGCCCTGGCATTCCACATTGACCTATAGGTCCTGGGAAACCGGGTTCCCCGATGCCAGGTGGACCCTGACAACCTTGAAAGCCTTTTTCACCTGAAACAGTTTGAGACAGAGGTTTGTTGGTTAGTCAGGAGACACACTTGTAATCACAGGTATATCACAGGTATAGTACATCACACACCCTAACCTTTACAACCACAAGGTCCTTGAAATCCTTCATATGACAGTCCTTTATTGCCTTTTACGCCACAAGGTCCTGGGTGCCCACATAAGCCTTTGGCTCCCAGACACCCTAACGACCACATTCAAATATACATAGAGAGAGAGACCGAGTGTGAAGCCAAATACTCTATAGAAAGATCATTAAAACAGTGTCTTATGATCATATTCCTCTCACCATGTCCATCCCTCCTCTCCATCACACACTTAACTTACCTTTTTGCCCACATGGACCTTTAGGGCCCTTTGCTCCACACATCCCTGGGTCTCCAGGTATTATGTACACCATACCAGGGTCACCTTTCTCACCTGTCACAGACATCCAAAATGCACTTACACTTCTTCTTACACAGCTTCTGTATTAAAGTCTGACCCTCCTGCAGTTATGGTTGTTTGCACCTGTCTACAATATTTTCTGACAAATGTACTGGTTATATTTGTCAACTTTACCTGCAGTTACTAATAATGAATGACAGTTTTGCACACACATCATATATGTGCTCATTTAAATTAATGTTGCCTTTCTTTGTCATGGAAACTTCTTAACTGACCGCCATGATCCCAATTCCCATGCTTTTCACATATTTTCCTCATACCTGGATCTCCAGGATCCCCCTGCAGGCCATGTACACCAAGGGAGCCCTTCCTACCAGGATCCCCTGGTACTCCAACCCCAGGGCAGCCCTGAGCTCCCATTTTACCAGGCAATCCTGGTGATCCATTTGATCCAGGGTCACCCCGGTCACCCTTATCGCCAAAAGGACCCTGAAGGAAAATGAAACACAGATAGACAAATAAATATATATAAAAAAATTAAAGCAACCATTTGCCAACAGGTTGCGATTGTTTTTAAATTTGTTCGGTCATTGATTTTTGAAATTGCACATGTTCTATCTGAGATCTTTTATTGCACAGAAACTGGATATTACAGTACGTTTGTAATGGTTGGTTGTGTTTGTTTGCATTGCTTTTATTTTACTGTTATAACAATGGCTGCTGCTTTCTTGGCCAGGTCACTCTTGAAAAAGGGATTTTAATCTCAACAGGTTTTTACCTGCTTAAATAAAGGATGATGATGATGAACAGTCTAACTTTGATTCTACATGAAGACATTATTCAATATTTTCCACTGTACCAGAAGATTAAACTCATGCTTTAAAGTGATGTATTGAAAAACATTCAAATTCAAGTATCTACTACAACCTCTATCTAAATTAATGCCAATATCAAAAATTTGCTCTGTGGACATCTAAGACCCATTCATACTGACCGGATTGCCCTTCTCTCCCTTTGGGCCTTTAAGTCCTGGGATTCCTGGTGGTCCATCCTGTCCACACTTCCCTGGGTACCCTTCAAATCCTGGGTCTCCTTGGTCCCCATCAGCCCCAGGTCCTATAAAGCCAGGTTCTCCTTTTTGTCCCTGATCCCCTTGAGTGCCTGGAGCACCAAGGGAACCCTGCATTTTAGAATATTTATATTAATATACAGTTTGTTTGAGTAATAAGGAATGATTATGCTCAAAAATGTCTAGATTTCTAATAAACTACCGGCGTGCCAGGATCACCTTCCTGCCCCTTAAAACCCATTGGTCCTCTGCTGCCAGGTTCTCCATTAACACCTGAACACAGGAAATGGAAGTACAACAGACATAAAAAGGACATAAAAAGGACCGGATCTATGATACATAGCATGACTCTCAATTTTTTGCCTTCTCTATTATTATATAAATCTGGAAAATCACTACAAATCAATACAAAACCACTGTGGCCTACACTCCCGGGCCAAAAAAATGAGGCAAACCTAATATCGCAAAACATTAATCTTTTAAAGGTCTCAACAAAAATCTCTGGGCAGAAAATGAACAAGAAGTACAAAAGCGCTCCTGAGGCCTCGGCCTTCTTTTGCTGGTCGATGCTCGTTGCTGAAACTGTCGGGGGGGAAAGCTGGAAACAGGGAAGTTCACTTACACAGTCTTCTGGTGCGCAAAGAGAAAATCAGGAAAAGATTGAAATGTTTAAATGATATAAAATTGAAACTATCTTGTCTGGGGGTTCAAAATGTTCCAAAATCTCTTCTGTTTGAAGACTTTAACATCGAGTGGAACAACATGGACTCTTCTTTCTGTACAAAGCCTTCTGCAAGTTTACCCACAAGCCTTCAACATTTAAAGGGAAACAAGGGAAAAGCTGCACCACACCTATTTACTTTATCTATCTGTTTCATTCCTGCTCATTTTCCTGCCCAATGATTTGCTGTTGAGACCATTGAAGCTTAATGTTTTGCAATATTGGGTTTGCCTCATTTTTTTGCCCAGGAGTATACATTCTCTTTATCTAGTGCTACAGGCTACTCTGTACATTGGATTCAATCGCTCACTTATTAATTCTCTCTCTACCTGGATCTCCACGTTCACCACGTTTACCAGATGGCCCTGGAGGTCCATGTTTAGGGCCTGAAAAAGAGCACACTGAGCAGGTTTCTCCTTTCTCACCTGTAAATAAAACATAAAACATCACAGGCTTAGCCAAGTTGGGAAATTGTTTTCCAAAGTTATATAAAAAATGTTCTGATGAAATATATATTTACTCTAATTTTAATCTCAACCCTATGGAACACCTTTGGGAGATTTTGGACCAATGTTTTAGAGGATAAACTTTGGTGAGATCCAAGTCAGGACCATGAAGTTCACAACTGACTGACTACTAAGCATGAACTGACCCAGAAACTGTGCAGATCACAGTACACTGCCACAATGGACATCACCAAAGCTACACGTAGCCTCCAGATCTCAAACTAACTAAATACCTTTAGGAGGTTTCAGACCAGTATGTTTGAGAGTGCTCAGTTCCTGAGTGGTGCAACAGAAAACCGATAGCCCTATCATCGCGAGTTCGAATCCCGGTGATGCCACAGCCGCCTGTAGCCAGGAACTCAAAGAGCAAAACTGTCCTGTGATCTCAGGGAGTGAGGCGTGGCTTACACTCTCTCCCCAGTCACTTGCAGCAACACCGGCCAATCACGCGTGTCTGTGAGCTCAAGTGCCCTGAAGGGGATGGATAGTGCTATCCTTCGAGTGTGCTATGGCACCACACCATATTAATACATTTTGGGTCCTCTTTAATTTGTCACTAGACTAGTTTCTTTTCAGAAATCACAGCAGTGGATGGGTGGAGTTATGAAGGACACAGCATGGGACAAAAAGCACAGAACAATAAAATCTTTGTGTCAGATCAGTATCAGCACAACTACCCAAGACCACAGGTAGATCAAGCATAAAGCGATCAGAGTACACCTCAACCCTGGATCTCCCCAATGCTAGGTAGAACGCCTTGTGGCAGGTGAGGAGAACCTGTTAGGATACTGTATATTAACTGGAAAAGGGTGTTCACATGGGTTATGAACTTCTCTGTTGAGTGTTATGTGGGAACAATCATCCATTTCACCAGGTGGTTTATGGCTTTTCAGGCCTTCATAAAAAGCATAACTTTCTGAAAAAGATGCGGGATCAAAACCCTGTTTTTCAGGGTAATTTACACCTGCAGTCCTGTAAAGTCTTAATAAACTTAAAATAATAATTTCTATCATTGTCAAAAACATTTTTTCCACATTAACAAAATGCTGACTAGCCATGTCTTTCAATGCAATCCATACAAATTAATAATAAACGAACCATAAAGGTACAATCTGGAGACTCTTACCTTCGTCCCCAGGTCCCCCCTTTTCACCATCAAGCCCTTGAATGCCATTGTGTCCTCTCAATCCTGATGGGCCCTGACGTTTATGAATTCCTGTAGATCATGCACTGAAGTTTAGGTGCATGGTAATTTTCTAAATTGTCAAACGTGGAATGAAATATATGCCATAAATGCACAGTTTGGCATCCTTGGAGTAAAATATTTTATTAATGGTACTAAATGTACCATCCAGAAAGCCACGTTAAGCATCTCATATGGCTGAGTCTGAACACGGAGAACTTTCCTCACATGCATGCTTTGCACCTAGCTTTTAAACATAAGTTGCCAACTATGAATACAATGCATAGAGAACACTGGAGGGAGGTAGACGTTGAAAAAAACATTTTGTACAATGAAGACTGGTGTAGCTTGTCAGTTTGATTGTTTACCTGGTAGTCCTTTAGGACCAGGGTCACCTCTAGATCCACTTTTTCCCTGAGGTCCATCAGGTCCCATTGGTCCGACCACTCGAGATGCTGGTTCTCCCTTTTCGCCCTTAATTCCACTAAGGCCTGGGGGACCAGGCTCTCCAGGGTTCCCAGGTATACCTGGTGCTGGTTAGAGAGAAAAAAATGCATGGTTTATAGTTTGTGTGTTGGGTCTAAAGGAATTACAAACCTCCCAATGACATACCTATTTAATAGATAGTGCATAGTGAATTAGTAAAGGCAGAAACACATAAATCGAGAGAATGTTTACCTGTAATACCTGATTGTCCAGGAAAGCCACTTAGACCTATTAAAAAGACACAATAACTCTACAGTCAGTAGTCTCATAATATATAAAGCTACACTAGATAATGTAGTCACAGAGTAATTATATTAAGATAAAGTTTTATTTGTAGATTGTCACCTTACCTTGGATTCCTTTAGGGCCAGGAGGTCCAGGGATGCCTTGATTTCCTCTAAGACCTTGCTTAGGTGTATTGCCTGGAAGACACTATACAAGGAGAGATAAACCACTGTTTGTTTCGGAATTCTGTCTTGTTTACTGGTCCTTGCACTGACTATTGTGTAAATATCTGTAAAGCTCAATGTTCATTTTGGCAATGTTCAATAAAGTACATCTGCAGTGCCTTGCATAAGTATTCACACCCTGAACATTTTCTGACAAACCTGAGCAGTTTCCCAGTCTCTGCTGATGAAAAGCATCCAAGCAGCGTAATGCTACCACCACCATGCTTCACTGTAATGATGGTGTTCTCAGGGGGATCATCTCTCCAGTTTGTTCTCTGCTTTATTGAGGACAAAATGAAATTTTCTGGCCCTTAACACTTAGTCTTCATGTTGCTGTTTCAGTAAAGAAATAACTGAAAGCCCAATAGTTCCTTGACATTCATGTCCATGATGACATTAATATCTGTATGCTATTTTTGTATTCATTTCCAAATCTTTTCAAATTATAACCCCCCCCAACAGTTAAATATTAGGGGTTTACATTCATACCATTAAATAAGTTCCAGCTTAGTCTATTTGAGTTCCTGGTAACAATACAAAACCTGAAAAAGTTCAAGGGAGAAGTGAATACTTATGCAAGGCACTGTGAATTTCGCAACACATTCACCCACAGCCATGCACGGTGTTGGAACACTAATCACATTTCTGCCAGCTGTATTGATTATTAATTATTACTGATATTTAGCTCGGTGGATGACAGTGGTTTTTAATGGCTGAGAAATACTGAAAGAAATATTTAAGTTGACACCTTATCAAATAACATCAAACACCTTGACCAAATAAAAGCATTTGTATGATTATCATTAATAATAAATAAGACATTAATCAAGGTGGAACTCCATGTAGAGTTTAAGCTTTATATTAGTTTTCAGCTGCTGGTGTTTGGAAACTGACTCACCTGTCCTGGAGGACCATCGCAACCACGGTCACCTTTCTGCCCCTGTACACACACACACACACACACTCAATTGTATTTATTGTATTATGCTGTATTAATACAATAACACTGAAGTACAGTGTAATGTCAGCATAGAATGGTGCAATTCAACTACAAGACATTACAGTACAACTGTAGCATAGTGCATGATGACTGTAGCATGGTGCAGTCAGTGCAGTATCATTGCAATATGGTACATTACAAGTGAGTATGGTGCAGTATTCCTGTAGTATAGTGCAGCATACCTTTAGTAAGGTGCAGTATCCCTGTAGTATGCTGCAATGCAACTGCAATGTATACTATAGTACGGTACAGCAATATAACCTATAGTATGGTGCAGTGCATCTAGAGTATGGTGCAATATTACCGCAATATGGTGCAGTATAACTATGGTACAGTGCTGTACAATTTTAGTATGGTGCAATACCACTGTAGTACAGTGAGGTATAAATGCAGTATGGTGCAGTATCCATGTAGCATGCTGCAAAACAACTGCACTATGGTGCTGTATTACCACTGTTATCACTGCAGTACAGCTCAGTATGACTGCAGTACAGTCCAGTATTACTGTAGAATGGCACAATACAACCACAATATGCTACAGTATGGTGCAGGGCAACTATAGTATATTGGAGTATCACTGCATTACTGTACAGTACATTTTTGGACAATGTATTGTTCGTATAAAAAGATGTAATGTGTTATCTAATAAAGATGACAATAGTTTGCTGACCTTTGAACCAGGGGCCCCAGAAAGTCCTTTATATCCCCTGTCTCCAGGAGAGCCCTGGGAACAGTAAAAATAAATAAATAAATATAAAAATAAAAACCAGGAAATATGCAACACTGGTATATTTCAATTTACCTTTTAGTAGAGCAACATGTATATATTGGTTTTAGGCAGTACTATATTATAATTAAGTTTTCATTAATGTAGATTCTTTTTATACATTTTTTATTCAAATTTAATTTAATTTAATGTTACCAATTTTAAATTTCGTTCTTGCTATTCATCAGTTTTACTTGGCGATTTGAACTATGCTTTCGGTTTTGGATCTCTCCTTTTCATTTTCATTCGCATTTTCTGAAAAGGGTAAAGGGCAAAATAGCAAAGACTGACAATAACTAATAGTACATTAATATATAAGGTGTGTAGCAGAAATGGCGATTCCTCTTTTCAGAGCTACTTACATTAGGACCATACTCTCCCTTAAACCCATCTGGCCCAGCTTCTCCCTTAGAATCAAAAGCAAAACTAATAACTATCAAAATATAAACAATTATGCATCCATAATAGACATACATTGAATCAGATTGATGAACTGAATCATGCAGAAGAGAAAAGGAGTGAGAAACATTCTGAATAATAATCTGAATGATTTACCAGAGGTCCTGGGTCTCCTAGGCATCCTTTCTCTCCTTTAGGACCAAACGATCCCAACAGCCCCTTGAAACAACAAAGAAGTATTTTATGAAACAAGATCATTTAATATATTACCAACCAGCAAAGCCCCCGTCATCATGACCTCATGATATCATGATATTTGATTAGTTAGTGGAAATGAAGAACACTGCTCCAAATTCATTTACGTTAATTACATCTTACATCATGTGTTTTCAGTGCAAAATTAACACAAATGAATGAAGCAGAAGCACTTCTACTTTACTGAACTGTACAGGACAGACTCAGTCTGTGCAACGGGGGGACAATGTCACCAAACCTGCAAAAGTCAAGTAAAGAGTCTCAAGCATTAGCATAAGAGCTAAGTGCAAGAAAAAAGTGAACATTGTAGAGATATGGAGTTTAGAGAGAGGTTTTCTTCCTTTTGCATGTGTATGAACCAGAAGTTGAGTTCTAGCAGTATAAAGTCTTGTTTCTCACAAAAACGTAAAAAAGGAGAAAATTACATTTAAATTTAATCAGCCTCGTGTAACTGGCAGAGGAGGAGGTGTTGCAGTTGTTTATGATGATAAACTAGGTATCACACAAAAACCTGGACATAAATTTTATGCCTTTGAGATTCTCTATACTAACGTAACATATGTAGCCACTAAAAATAAGTCCATCCTGTCCTTTCCACTAATTATTATTTACAGACCCCCAGGTTCATATTCTGAATTCCTGTGTGAATTCACAGATTTCATCTCAAACCTGGTTGTCTCCTTAGATAAAGCATTGATTGCAGGAGACTTTGATATTCACTTCGATGACCCAGAAGATCTTCTGAGGACAGCGTTCATGTCCATTCTAGACTCAGTAGGGGTTAATCAGAACGTAATAGGAATATGATTTAATACTGATTTTCAGATTAAATATAGAAAATATTGACGCAGTTCAACAGTCTGAAACTCTCTCAGATCATTATCTCCTCTGTTTTTAAATGTGTCTTAGTTATAATATATGCACCGTGCCACGCTATCGTGACAAACGAACATTCACGTCAGCTACTGCACAGAGTTTTATCAATGATCTCCCTGAACTATCA
>JAQQZX010168129.1:0-10199 GCA_030068355.1 Notoglanidium maculatum
TTGTCATTATGGGGTGTTGTGTGTAGAATTCTGAGGAAAAAAATGAATTTAATCCATTTTGGAATAAGGCTGTAACAACAAAATGTGGAAAAAGTTTTGCTATGTGAATACTTTCCAGATGCACTGTATAGCTCTTATTGCTCATTGAAAAGAAGGCTATGAAGGATTATGTTCTGGAAGCCCTTCCTCAGGGATATATCTATTCATCCATTTCTCCTGCTTCAGAAGACTTCTTTTTTGTGGAGAAAAAAGAGAGAGGACTCCATCCAGCATTGACTATTTCTCAACCAAATCACTGTGAAGTACCCCTATTCTGTTCCCCTGATTCCCTCAGCTCTGGAGCAGCTTTGTTCAGTAGTATTTAAAAAAAGCTGGATTTCAGCAGTCCTTATAATCTTGTGCACATCAGGCAGGGTAACAAGTGGAACACTGCTTTTAGCACCACCTCCGACCACTTCAAGTACCTTCTGTGTTACAGTGCTTAATTAAATATATGCTGGGAAGGTTTTTCATCACCTACATTGATGATATTCTGTTCTACTCGGCCTTCCTTGAAATCGCGTAAGCCATGTTAAACAAGTGTTATCCCATCCCCTTGAAATCCATCTGTATGTTAAGGGTGCAAAGTATTACTTTTATGTCCCTAAACTCTCCTTCCTGGGTTATATCATCAGCCAAGAAGGAGTATCAGTGGACAAAGTCAAGGTGACTGACGAGATAAAATGGCCGACACCCACGGCTGTGAACTTCAACATTTTCTTGGCTTTGCTGATTTTTATTGAATGTTCATTCAGGAGTTTAACTCCACCACCACTCCACTCACTACCCTCACAAAAAGGGTCCCAAGAGATTGAAGTGGAACAAAGCTGCTGAAGAAGCATTCACTAAGCTCAAAGTAGTGGTGGTAGCTTAGTGCTCCCATCCTCAGACACCCAGACTCATCTAAGTCTTTCATCATAGAGGTTATTGCCTCTGAATCAGGAGTTGAAGCGGTACTGTCTCAACACTTTGGAAAAAGGCCCAGGCTCCATCCCATTGCTTTTGCTTTTCAATGAACATTTCCCCAGGAATTGCTAGCTGTGAAACTTGCCCTAGAGGAATAGCACCACTGGCTTGAGGTAGCTCCTTACCCATTCAAAAATCATAAGAACTTTGAGTATTTAAAAACAGCCAAATGCCTCAACCCATGTGAAGCCTGGTGAGCCCTATTCTTCACAAGGTCCTCTTTCATGCTCTCATACTGACCAGGTTCAAAAACAGTAACTTTGGCTCTTTGTCCAATATACCCCACTGGTAACCAGACCTCAAACCTTGAAAACTGCTGCTTGGACCATTGTCCCTAGACAACCTCAGGGGTAAGCACATAACTTACACACATGACCCCAGCCCCGAGTCATCCTGGTACCCAGTGCAATATTACATGATCAAAAGTACTGGTGGCCAAACAAGGTAAGTAACATGCCCAGCTACATCTCCTTGTGCACAGTGTGTGCCCAGGCCACTACCCACTCCTCAACATCCCTGGTCACATCACTTTTGACTTCATTATGGGCCTCGCTGAGTCCAACAGTAACATGGTAATCATGGTAATTATTTACAGGTTCTCCAAATCCCTACACCAAGTCCCACTGCCATGCCTGCCATTAGCCTGTGAAATGGCTGAGTTACTTTTCAACCATGTGTTCTGATGCTATGGAATCCCAGAGGACATTATCAGTGACCAAGGCACCCAATTTATGTCCAGAGTATGGACTGGTTTCATGGAAAACTTTGGGGTCTTCATATTAGGGTACCCTAATATTGTTCATATTAGTATCACCCACAATACAATGGTCAAGTAGCAAAGCAGGAGTTTTCTAAAAATCTTCTGCTCAGATAACCAAGAGGATTGGGTACAATTCCTCCTGTGGGCTGAATACACTCAAAACTCCCTTTGTCACTCAGCTATTCTCTTGACCCCATTCCAGTGTGTGCTTAACTATCAGCCACCTTTGTTCCCATGGAATGCCAACTCTACAGACTCAGTGCAGTGAATGACTAGTTTAGAAGGAACAAGCAGGTGTGAAAAAAGCACCCATCAGCACATTGAACAGGTGGCTAGGAGTATCAGCAGTTTTCTGACTGAAATAGTGGAGAAACCTCTCAGTACAAGCACAAGCAAAACCATTAGTTGTATTCTGCCTTAAATGTCCAGCCATGGGATTATGATGAGCTTCATGGAATAGAAGTTCCCTATGGCCTTTAGTACAAACAACTGGGTTGTCTCTTGCTTGGTTTGAGTGTTCTGTATCCCTCAATATAACCTATCATTAATAATAAAAAAATATGGGTGGAGTAGCTCAACATTAGGCTGAATTTGCTGACCATTAATTAGCCTCATATGGTCAAACGTGTGAATGGGGGCCTGGTCATGCACAAAACTCTGCCAAATGTGTCCCAAGAATTAATGGAAGTGATTTTGGCCCTGGATATTTATCAGTATAGGCATCAGTGGATATTCATGAACATTCCCATGTACACACCTCACCATCACCAAATGTACACTTCCCAAAGCCTTGAACTGAATAAGGATGTGGTGCACTGAGGTCTGATTACATTCAGAGTCCACCAATGCCTGATGTGATGCCCTTGTATACTCAGACATATGCAGTACATTCCTGCTTGATCAGGGGCCTAAGACATGTTAGGGATCCAGGCCAGAGTTTCCACCTCCAAGTGGGAACAATTGGAACAACCTTGAAATGCCCGGCTTCTTCGCAGCATCAACACACCTGCCAGGCTTTTCCCCAGCTGTAGGGGACATGGGATGTTACTCCTGTTGAGAAAGAGACAGAGCATTGGAGGACATCAAAAAGGCAAGGTAGGAAATGCAAGGTGAGAAAGGGGTCCAGGGTGTCTGTTTCGGGGCCTCTGCACCTCAGTTTTAAGGAGCTGGAACAAGGGAGAGATAGGGAAAATGAGAAAGACCAGGGGTCTCTGGACTATGAACAAAGTGATACTCTGGCAGCTGTACGGCCAGGGAGGCAGGCTGGTGGCACTGCACCCATTCTAGTATTCCCGTCAGAAGTCGAGCCACAAATTGCTCCACTACCATGAGTTTGATGATCTGATCAACGTCCTGTTTCTCAGCTCAAGTTCCCCGTAGGTGAAGAGGCAACCAACCTCAAGAAGATGCAATGGTGCTCCACAGGTGTTCAACCAATGTATTGCACTACCACCCTCTTGATGCTGAAGTACTACAGCTTTGTCTGTAGCAGCAGTTGCTGGATGACAAGCTGGGCTTCCCCAGTTAAGGGAGGAGTCACAGAGCCCATTCCTACTCTGGCCATTTCCACACAGCTGCAGCATGTTTGAAGAGCTCTAGGATCTCTCCTTAATATGTCCATCCATCCATCCATTAACTTTACCGCTTTATCTATCTGTGTCGCGGGGAAGCTGGAGCCAATCCCAGCTTCTTCTGGCAGGTCGCCAGTCCACCACAGGGCCAACACAGACAAACAACCACACACACTCGCATTCACACCTATGGGCAATTTAGAGTAGCCAATTGACCTAATATGCATGTCTTTGGGAGGAAACCCACGCATGCACAGGGGGAACATGCAAACTCCGCACAGAAAGGCACCCTGGGTGACCCGGGGATCAAACCCAAGACCTTCTTGCTGTGAGGCAACAGTGCTAACCACCACACCATCGTGCCGCCTCTCCTTAATAAGTAAATCATCCAA
Organism: Notoglanidium maculatum; assembly: GCA_030068355.1. Lineage (NCBI taxonomy): Eukaryota > Metazoa > Chordata > Actinopteri > Siluriformes > Auchenoglanididae > Notoglanidium > Notoglanidium maculatum. The sequence goes on from JAQQZX010168129.1 coordinate 3,729, forward strand.
CCTTTCCATTAGAATTGATGGTGCACTCATTATTTCTGCTCCTGCTGTCAGAAATCTTGGTGTACTGTTTGACACATCACTTAATTTTGATCTACATAGCAAAGGAGGTAGGCTATATGATAAGCTAGAGAAGGATAATGGTAGATCTAGTATGTGGGCTATCCAACTGTAATATGTTTTGTTAGTCTGTGTCTATCAGTTTTGAGAGGAACTCTCATTTGATCAACTTCAAACATGTTTTAGATAAGCAGTTATTCAGAAAACCCCCAGACAGAGATTCCTGATAACACCATCATTAATGACAACAAAGATCACAGGCACTGCACTAATTTAACTAATTCATTTTAGGTACAGAAGGTTGACTATGATTTTGGAAGTCACCTACAACTGCAACAATTCCGAAACCTGGAAAGAGAAATTGGTGGCTGGACCTGACTGCTTTACAGATTTGTTTGAAAAGGCACCCTATGTTGTCCATATGAAGCCCTTAGGCTACTAGCCTCTCAAGGGCTGCAAGCTTTAATAAAACTAATGTCAACAAGTTTTTTGACAGCCTGTCTGAACAAAACCTGCACAAATTTGATGCACACAAAATCTGGAATATGGGCGAGACGGAATAAGCACTGTCCAAAATCCTGAAAAAATTGTAGCCAGAAAGGGAGTCAAAAAGGTAGGCAGAGTAACATCTGCAGAACAGGATTTCACTTCACACTTGCATATGCTGTTAATGCCCTAGGGAATTCCATCCCGCCATTTTTCATATTCCCCGGCAAAAATATCCAGCCTTGTTTTTTTGGTTTTTTTTTTTATCAGCAATGGACCTCTTGGCTGTATTGGTGCAGTGAATGGGTCTGGGTGGATGCAAGGAAGAATGTTTGGTTTTCTCATGGGAAACTAGAAACTGTCTATGCAGCTGTAAGTGTAATAACAGGTTTGAACCAGGTTAAGCCTGTGTAGAGCTACAGAACCGCATGATACAACAGGGGTTTATAAAAACTGCCCCCTAACAAGAGAGGGGGACTCTTTTGCCTTTATCTACCTTTCTGAGTGCAGCTGTGCATTGTTCTCCATCCTGTCTTATAGAATAAAGGAGATTCTCGAAGGACTGCCTCAGTCTTTGTTTGTTCTTTAATTCCCACCACAAGCCCATTAGATTGCAGTGTGCTGTTGTGAAAGCTCATCCAGGAGTCACAATGACCACTTATTATCTGCCGAGCATTGTGAAGAGTGTCCTTCCTCTGGCTGAAAATAGAGACATTTTCAGTGACCGCGACTTCATACCATCTCTAGTCACAGATCGGCCACTGCCAGCAGTGACACCAGAGGTTCCATCTTCAACTGCTGCAGCTCCATCACCCACTGTGGCAATGGCAACATCCTCCATACCACTAGCAGCATCCTCCCATGTCAAATCTTGTGTCATAATTATTTTAGTTTTGCTACCAGTGTCAGTATCTCTTGAAGAGATTTTTGTTGTGTGTTAGCTCACTCATTTCAATGTTTTTTCTCAAACTACATTTGTATTTAGGATGTATTTTACCAATTAAATAATTATCTTATGATTTGATGGCTTTTACTCTTTATTATTTAAAAAAAATGGATACTCACTACTCAAGAATGACAAATAGGCTTTTAAAAAAAATTCTCTTTTAAAATGTGTCTTAGTTGTAATATATGCACTTTGCTACACTATTGTGACAAACGAACATTCACATCAGCTACTGCACAGAGTTTTATCAATGATCTCTCTGAGCTATCAACCTTGATTGCATCATGATCGGAATCCACAGAACTTGATCAGGCAACTAAATGCTTAGAGTCAACATTTCATTACATACTAGATAATGTAGCCCCACTTAAAAGGAAAATAATTAGAGAGAAAAAATTAGCACCCTGGTATAATGATGACGTGTACATTAAAATAGACCACTCACAAATTAGAATGTAAGTGGCATCAAACTAAATTGATAGTATTTATAGTAGCATGGAAGGAGAGCCTCCTGAGCTGTAGGAAAGCTCTTAATGATGCTCAATCAACATATTTCTCCACTCTAATAGAAGATAACAAAAATAATCCTAGATTCTTATTTAATACTGTAGCAAAATTAACTAGGAATAAGACCACCACAGAAACTTTCACACCATCAAAATATAGTAGCAATGAAATATCAGGTAAAAAAAAATACAGACTATGAATTTAAAGCCAGACATTTGATAACCAACTCTGTAGACAACAATATAATTATATCAGATAAGCCATTAGAACGTTTTGCACCCCTTAGAGAGACTGAACGTCTCACTAATTTCCTCATCAAAATCATCAACCTGTATATTAGATCCTTTACCTACATGTTTCTGCAAACAGATAATACCAGAAGCAATTGAACCTATTCTAATAATAATTGATTAAATTAAATTCAATTTTATTTGTATAGTGCTTTTAACAACAGACATTGTAAATAATCAACTCTTCCCTTAGCATTGGCTATGTACCTAAATCCTTTAAAACACCTGTTATCAAACCCCTGATTAAAAACCTGATCTTGACCCCAGTCAGTTGTCCAACTTTAGGCCAATATCAAACCTCACTTTAATTTTCAAGATTCTAGAAAAGCCTGTAGCACAGCAATTATGCTTATACCTACATAGAAATAGCATTCATAAAATGCATCAGTCAGGATTTACACCTCACCATAGCACAGAGACAACACTAGTTAAAGTGATAAATGACTTACTACTGGCCTCTGATCAGGGTTGTGTGTTCTTGCTTGTGTTACTTGACCTTAGTGCAGCTTTTGATACCATTGATCATACTATTCTCCTTGATAGATTAGAAAAGGTTGTGGGAGTTTTGAAAAAAGGGAACGGCCCTCTCTTGGTTCAGGTCTTATTTGACTGAACATTATCAGTTTGTTTATGTAAATGGTGACTCCTACACATAGTAAGGTGAAGTTTGATGTTCCACAAGTTTCTGTTTTAGGCCCACTGCTTTTTTCTTTATTTATGCTACCTCTGGGTAATATTACTCATAAACATGGCATTAGCTTCCACTGTTATAATGATGACAAACAGTTGTATGTTTCAGTAAAGCCAGATGAGAGCCACCAGCTTAATAAAATTGAAGACATTACACATTAGACAATGGATGCTTTCTAACTTCTTTCTACTTAATTCTGATAAGACAGAAGTACTAGTACTAAAACCACATGTAGCTAGAAATAAGTTTTTCAACTACATCGTAACTCTGGATGGCCTTTCCCTTTCACCATGTGCCAAAGTAAAAGACCTTGGTGTTATTGACCCCAATCTGTAGATAATTTCACTAGGACAGCCTTCATTTATATAAAAAAAAATTGCTAAGATTAGAAATGATTTCACTGAATGACATTGAGAAAAAAACTGTTCATGCTTTTGTTACCTCTAGGTTAGATTATTGTAATGCCTTACTGTCTGGATGTTCCAGTAGGTGCATAAAAAAGCTCCAGTTAGTCCAGAATGCAGCAGCAAGGGTCCTTACTAAAACAATAAAATATGAGCACATCACCCCTATCTTATCTGCACTGCATTGGCTCCCAAACAAATTTTGCACAGATTATAAAATACTTCTGTTGACCTATAAAGCACTGAATTGTCTCACTCCTCAGTATCTGAGCGAACGTATGGTTCTTTATGACCCCTCATGCCTACTTGAATCAAAAGGTGCAGTCTATTTGTTGGTACCGCAAATAGTGAAGGCTTCATCTGGGGGCAGATCTTTCTCTTACAAAGCCCCTCAGTTATGGAACAGCCTTCTAATTAGTGTTCAGGATTCAGACACAGTCTCAATGTTTAATTCTAAACTGAAAACGTATTTGTTTAGCCAAGCCATTGTTAATAGCCTTTTATTAGCTAAAGGAGCAGATCTGGAGGGTTCTCAGGCATAAAATATTTTGGTAAACTGGGATGTTTGGAAGCTGTCAACCCCCACCCCTGCCCCACTCTCACACGTTCACTCAGGTTTGTTGACAGTGAAGTGGCTGGCCGCTTTATATCCCGGGGGGCCCTCATGTCTGTGTTACCTTCTGGCTAGTTATGCTGTCATAGCTAGCCTTGCTGGAGTTCCTGCTTGCACTCAGCACACAATACTCTTCCTTAACTGTTATGTGACAATGAGCATACCTAACAATCTGCTTTCTCTCTCTCTCTCTCTCTCTCTCTCTCTCTCTCTTTCTGTCTGTTGAGCAAAGACATGCTACTCCTAAGATTCCAGTGATCCTGACCCCTACTGCTTTCTGAACCTGCTTGATCCATCCCGGTGTCCTACTTCTAGTTGGAATCATCACTTGGCAATCACTTGCTCCTGTTGAGGATGGCACCATATGACCTGTCTCAACATACACCTACAACTGTGAAGATGGCTTTGGACTCTGTTGACGAGCAGTTTTGCCGCAATGGCATAGGACTTAAATTACCATGAACAGTCTTGAACTCATATCTTGACCCTATTACACAAGTGTGTTAGTTGTAAGCGCACTATCCAGTGCCACCCAAATGAGGATGGGTTCCCTTTTAAGTCTGGTTTCTCTCAAGGTTTCTTCATCTTGTCATCTCAGGGAGTTTTTCCTTGCCATCGTCACCACAGGCTTGCTCATTAGGGATATATAGGGATGTGTAGATAGATTTATAGATTCATAAGTTTATATTCAGAATTTATATACTTCTGTGAAGCTGCTTTGCTTTTGTCTGTTGTTAAAAGTGCTATAGAAATGAAATTGAATTGAATTGCTTGAAATGCCTCCCTTCCTGTTGGGTAAGAAGGTATATTGTGGGGGTGGTAGGTGATTGCAACACTGTTTGGAGGCAAGCAATGTTCTCAGAGATGTTCCATACCTCAGTTAACAGGGCTGCCAGCGATGGTCATACTTCTGGCCTGTCATGATCTCACTGAGCTGCTCTAAGCTGGCTCGTTCCTGTGATAGTGCAGACGTTCTGTTACAGCTGTTATGAGGGTCACAAACAGAATGAAGAAGAGTATTACTATCAACCCATTGATCCCAAAGGACCAGAAATGAAGAGAACCAAAAGAGTAGAAAAGTGAGATTGAGTGTTTTCACTGGGAAGGGGTTAAGGAGAGGCCCCTTGCATGAGGCAGAGTCAATATGAGAACCCCAAGGTGGCCGGAGCTCAGCCTGGGAGGTGGCTTGTGAGAGGAGGATAAATATAGAGATCATTTGTGGGATTAAAGCTGTATGCCAGAAAATTTTATTAAATGGGCAGAAGTGAAACCCATATGGGATAAGGCACAGACAAAGTTTAGCAATTAAGGAAATGTTGCCTCTTGTCTCAGACACACAGAACACACTCCCAAGCCATCTCTCTAGATCCTAGTTTGCCTTCTGCTCCACCTGGTTATGACTCTATAATGGAAACCAACATGAATCCCTCAAACTCCTCTGAAATTTCCAGCAAAACAGTGCATTCACTTCCTTTTGTAGAAACTGGCACAGCTATAGGCATCTGGCCTCCATGTCTTTCCAATATCAATGATACTGTTACATATCTCCCATCTCCAAAGAATGCTCATGCTTTTGTGGATGCTTTAAGAAGCTCCACTTGCTGTGCACAATTAACAGCACCAAATTTTAGAACTAGTTTAACAATTGTCTTTGGCAACACCTATAACATGAGATAGCTACTTGATGAAATTCCATCACTACATCACAATAATTACAAGCACCCTAAGGGACCAGCTCAGGTATACTCATCAGTTGATCTGAACACATGAATTCCTTTTATAAGGAACTGCATGTTTTTCTCCTAACTATTAATCAGAGCAATAATGAATAGTCCTTTTCTAAACAAACTTGTGACCAATATAAAACAAATCCCTGTTGGCTTTTTAAATAGATTCTATGACACATGGCCAGAGCATGTGTGTTTGTTATGGTATTCATAAGCAGCTCTTTGCTTCTGCATTCTTAAACAACATGGTTACAGACCATGAAAATCTTCTCCAGCAGAGAAGCAAGATAAGAAACTTGGGAAATGTCATTATTGTCTGAAAAAGGATACTGGTCTAGAGAACGCAGAAAAAAAGAGATATGTCTGAGTATGCTGGTGGTGGCATGAAGTCCCCTACTCAGGAACCTAAACTACTGTTCACAGTTTAATGGGAACTGAAAACACAAGATTACGGCTATCCACAGAACCCCTTCAGGTGACTCTTTCCTTATTGCTGCACTGACTAAAAATGTATTTGATTTACCCATTCTTAACTTACTAAAAGAACAGAGAACACTTTTCATGTTGACACAGACACTATTTGCTCTTCCCTCTGTGGAGAACAATACAAAGGCCCTGGTTCTAACACTTCTATCTTCACTTACATTGTTTCAAGAAGCTTTATTTCTGAAAGAAAATGTGTAATTCCCACAGCCCCAACATACTGTTCACACAAAAGCACTTCCAGTTTCACAAGCACTTTCATTTCTG
>JAQQZX010168129.1:10299-22777 GCA_030068355.1 Notoglanidium maculatum
AAAATGTGTAATTCCCACAGCCCCAACATACTGTTCACACAAAAGCACTTCCAGTTTCACAAGCACTTTCATTTCTGCGTGGTCCACCACATATCCTAACACAGTTGTAAAATCATAATCTAGAACATAAAAACACAACTAAGCCACAGAAAAAGGTAAAGGAAATATATATATGTTTAATATGTTTGTCGCTGAACTCCCTCACTCATACACCATGCTACTGCGTACTCTTCTGCCGTGCACAACCGAATTAGTTCACCCAAGTAGTCCGTAAGTATGACACCAACAGCGTAAGCCAAAACACTTTTAAGTTTTTATGGGAGTGAGCATCGTAAAGTCGAAATGCTGTATGTCGAGAAGTATGTAGCCCGAAGACCTCCTGTAATTACTCATAAATTTGTGATCATTCCTACTTCACCATTCAATTTGCTGGGAAGGGATTTAATGAATAAATTAAATCTGTCAATCACTTTTGAGCAGTGACAAATGTATATACAGTCTCCTAAGAACTTGACACTGTTCCAAGAAGTTGTTGTAACTGACAGCCAGAACACAGTTCCTGATGTTCCATCCTTTAGTTAACATCTATACAATATAATCACATTGTACATATTTTACTGTTGTTTACCCATGTTTTGCTTTTTTCAGCATCCCTGTGCATAAGTACATGCAGAGTCTTGTTGCCTTTACTTTTAAGGGTAAAAAATTAACATGGATGTGCATGTCCCAAGGGTTCATTGACTCGCTGGCAGTGCTTTCAGCTGTTGTAAGAGATGCCCTTAAAGACCTTGGCGCCCTCTGGTTGTACCATCCTACAATAAGCCAATGATCTTTTCTCACTGAGAATCAGGAACTGTGTAAAGAGGGGTCTCTCCTTCTCCTTGAACATCTTTCAAAGTGCAGTTTTAAAGCCTCTCTTCCCAAATTGTTCCAGTTCCAAGTTCCGCTCCTTTTCCAGCCAGAGGCACTCACAGGGAGCCAGTTCCAGTTCCTAGTTCCGCTAATGTTAAAGCCAAGGTCGCTCACAGGGAGCCTATTCCAGTTCCAAGCTCCGCTCCTGTTAAAGCCAAGGCCGCTCACACGGAGCCTGTTCCAGTCCGAGAGCCTGTTCCCATGCAAGTCTCAGCGCCTGTTCCCATACTCATCACAGAGCCTGTTCCAGTGCAAATACAAGTCACAGAGCCTGTTCCAGTGCAAGTACAAGTCTCAGAGCCTGTTCCAGTGCAAGTACAAGTCACAGAGCCTGTTCCAGTGCAAGTACAAGTCACAGCGCAAGTTCCTGTTGCAGCTCAAGGCACAGCACAAGTTCCCATCGCAGCTCCAGCTTCAGTCACGGAGTCCGTTCCCATTGCAGCTCCAGCTCCAGTCACAGAGTCCGTTCCTGTCACAGCTCCAGCTCCAGTCACAGAGTCCGTTCCCATCAGAGCTCCAGCTACAGTCTCAGAGTTCGTTTCTGTCACAGTTCAAGTTTCAGAGCCAGTCACAGTTCAAGTCACAGAGCCTGTTCCTGTCACAGTTCAAGTCTCAGAGCCAGTCACTGTTCAAGTCACAGAGTTCGTTCCCATCACAGCTCCAGCTCCAGTCACAGAGTCCGTTCCCATCACAGCTCCAGCTCCAGTCACAGAGTCTGTTCCCATCACAGCTCCAGCTCCAGTCACAGAGTCCATTCCTGTCAGAGCTCCAACTCCAGTCACAGAGTCCGTTTCTGTCCCAGCTCCAGCTCAAGTCACAGAGCCTGTTCCTATCACAGTTCAAGTCTCAAAGCCAGTCACAGTTCAAGTCATAGAGTCCGTTCCTGTCACAGTTCAAGTCTCACAGCCAGTCACACCTCAAGTCACTGATGCCATTCAAGTCACAGAGCCTGCGCAAGTTCCTGTTGCAGCTTAAGTCACAGCGCAAGTTCCTGTCGCAGCTCCAGCTCCAGTCACAGAGTCCGTTCCCATTGCAGCTCCAGCTCCATTCACAGAGTCCATTCCTGTCGCAGCTCCAGAGCTCCATATATATATAAAATTTCCTAAATGGCATGCCATTACATATATATTATATATATATAGTATTAATAGTTTTATAGTCTACCTTTCCTCCAGGGATACTATCGGGCAGCCCAACTAAGAGCAGCCTCATATTGGTTTGAGCCTAAAACAGCATTGCATTGGGTGATGATGGAGGAGAGTTTATATCTCTATTCAGGAAACCTTCCCACATTGAAAAAATTCACTTTAAACCCCATTGTTAGAAATACTCTGATAATATGGCATAATGTGTTGAATTACCTAAAAGAAAATGCTCCTTTATCCCAATTCACCCCTATTTGGGGGAATAGGAATTTTACACCAGGCACTAATGATCTTGCTTATGGGTGGATAGCGGTATCAGCAAAGTATCAGATCTATACGACAATGATATTCTTTTAAGTTTCAATGAGATTAAGCAAAAGTTTAACATTGACTCAAATTCCTCCAGATAAGAAATTTTATATCAAAGACTCAAAATTCCCTAGATCTCCCCACTCAGAACTCTTTGGAATTGACAGCTGTGAACCATTATTGTGCAGCAGGACTCATCTCCTGATATTACCAGATCATTATAGCTGGAATAAAGAATCCTCAGAGGATAAAAGACGTGCATGGTGTTCAGATATTAAGGAGGAAATTACTGTAGAAGAATGGAAGGATGTATGTTTACAGTGTCATATTCAAACAATAAATACATGGTTCAAATTATTACAGTACAAATGGTTGATGAGAATGTACATTGCCCCTGAGGTACTACATCGTATCTACACTAACACGTCTGTCACATGTGTCAAATGTGGTACACATAAAGGCAGCTAATATCATTGTATTTGGGAATGTTCCACCATTCAAGAGTTTTGGAAGGAGATCATTACAATTTTATCGAAGGTAACAAATGAACCTCTTCCTCTTTCTCCTAAACTCTGTATATTTGGACTTTATCCAGAAAACTGTAGACTTAGGAAGTTTAAGAAAATGATGGTCATATTGTGTCTCCTCGAAGCCAAACATAAAATTGCACTGTCATGGAAATCAGTTCATTGACCAAGTAAGCAAAGTTGGGTTGAGGGGCTGTTGCAATGTATCACTATAGAACAACTGACTTACATAGTTAAGGGGAAATATAAGAATTTTGTAAAGATGTGGGGCTCATTTATGCAATTTTGGGAGGGAGATGATTTTACTGTAGCCTGCGTGCTGTGTGCATACACACTACATGCTTGTCTGCTGTTTTTTTTTTCCTCCCTCTCTTTTTGAATGGTTTATCTTTTTCATGATAAGCAACTGCTAAACCAACTAAACCATGTCACTCTATTTCTTTTCCAATTTGGAATAGTTTGTGCTTTAGCATGATAATGGATGTGCCTTGTAATGTTCTGTTTTTGTCAAAAAAATAGTATTATAGTATACAATAGTATATATAGTATAGTATAGTATATAGTATTAATTATATATTATATATATATATATATATAGGCTATACAGTATATATAGGCTATATATATATATATATATATGCATATTTAACAACTTTTGAGAAAACCGCGGAGCGAGAGGGATGGCCCTGCGAGGAATGGTCGCAGCTCCTTGCACCACTACTCACCGGCGAGGCGCAGCGCGCTTACCACGCACTTCCAGCGGAAGAAGAGATTTGGTCGGATCACTGGAAGCCGCAGTATCCACTCTGGAGATGGCGCGGGAACACCGTGCTTCGACGCTCTGCCGGTAGACCCCTGATACTCACCTCCGATGTGCTCAACTCAAACAAGACACGCGATGTTACGATGAATACGGAGTCAGGCCGGACCCCGGCACAGAAACCATGGATGACTGCCTGCGTCATACACGGGAGCGCCGCAACAGGGACAACCATCACCACCTAACGATTGGAGGGGCACCCTGTCACCGCTCTGCTGGACACTGGAAGTAGCATCACTCTAGTACCGCCATCGGTGTTGCCAAGCACCCTAAACTGGATGGCCAGCTCGCTGTCACCTGTATACATGGGGATGTCCGGGAGGTGCCGGCCACCAAGGTCCGCCTAGGGCACCAAGCAGGTGAGTGGACGGTGACAGTTGGGTTAATTCCATCTCTCTCTGTCCCCTTTCTTGTAGGAAGGGACTGGCCAGGCCTTTCGGGGGCTCTACGAGAGGCAGAGGACGTGAAGGAGCCTCCTACACGTTGGCGGAGACATTGACCCTGCTGCTGGAGGTCCACAGCAGTGCTAGGTGCCCCTCTGGCCTCTGAGAAGGAGGACCAGGTGGCCAAGGCCGACCCGGAAGGTGAGTTCCCCCCTGACAGTAGCCCTTTCTTGCATGTTGATCAGCAGATTAGCCGCTAGGGGAACTTCGTCCGGGAGCAAAAGGACAAGCGGCTAAAGCACTGCTGGGGCCAGGTGCTGTGGATCAACGAGGAGGAGGAGGTCTCCAACCGGACCCTACCCACCTCCTATCTTTACCCCACATACCCTAACCCACCAAGGCCAGCTGAATTACCACTGTGAGAGGCAGGGAGAACCGTATGACCTCCTTGTCATCCCCAGGATGATCATGCACTTGGCCCACGCCCACCCACTGGGAGGCCATTTGGAGAAGATCCGTAACCGGTTCCATTGGCCAGGGATGGTGGCGGAGGTTGAGCACTTCTGTAGAGCATGCCCGACCTGCCAGAAGACCTCCCCACATAAACCCGCGCCAGCACCACTCAGTCCCCTTCCCATCACTGGCGTCCCCTTTGAGCGGGTGGGGATGGACCTCGTAGGACCGCTGCCTAAGTCCGCCTGAGGCCACGAGTATATTCTCGTCCTAGTGGATTACGCCACACAATATCCGGAAGCTGTGCCCCTCCTGAAAGCAATGTCCATAAAACATCGCCTGGGAGTTAGTCCAGCTGTTCAGCCGAGTAGGGATCCCGAAGGATATACTCACTGACCAGGGTACCCCATTTGTCACCCGTCTCATGCAGGACCTGTGCCGGCTTCTGAAAGTCCACCATCTCTGCATGTCTATGTACCATCCACTGACCGAAAGGCCTGGTGGAGTGGTTCAACCAGACCCTGAAGCGCATGCTCCGCCTGGTCATTGAAGGCAAGGGCCGGAACTGGGACCTGCTCCTCCCATATGTGCTGTTTGCCGTCCGGGAAACACCACAGGCCTCGACGGGGTTCACCCCAATCGAGCTCCTGCTCAGACGGCGGCCCCGGGGACTGCTGGACGTTTCCAAAGAGGCGTGGGAAGCCCAACCCTCTCCGTTCCACTCTGTGGTGGAACATGTGGGTGAGATGCAGAAGCGGATTGCAAAGGTAGGCCTCATTGTCCGGAAACATCTAGCAGCGGCCCAGCAGGAGCAAAAAAGGGCCTATAACATCAAAGCCCAAGCACATGAGTTCCAGGTGGGGGATAAGGTGCTGTTCCTAGTCCCCAGTGTCGCATGCAAGTTCTTGGCACGCTGGCAGGGCCCATACACTGTGGTTGAGCAGACTTCCACAGACTCAATGAGGTCTCTGAGTTTGACGGGTATCCGAGAATGGATGAGCTCGTGGAACATCTGGGGAAGGCCTGTTTGGATGGCCTGATGGACATCCTGCTCCGCCAGCACCGGGACTTCGCTCCAGCATACCTCGACAACATCATAATACACTCTCGCACCTTGGATGACCAACTCCATCACCTACGCAGAGTCCTCGACGAGCTGCGGAGGACTGGGCTCATGGCAAACCCCAGGAAGTGCCATCTGGGGTTGACGGAAGCACAGTACCTGGGTTACAGCATTGGACGGGGGCTGCTAAAACCCCAGGAGAGGAAAGTGGAGGCGGTACGCCAATTTCCCAGACCCCTAACGAAGAAACAGCCTTCCTTCGGCTGGCAGGGTACTACCGGTGGTTTGTCCCGAAAGTCTCCTCTATAGCCACCCCCTCTTGGATTTGACCAGGAAGGATGAACCGGAGAATGTGCGGTGGACCCCGGTTTTGGAATGTGGATTTAAGGAATTGAAACTCGCCCTTACCAGCTCCCCTGTTCTCCAGAACGCGAACTTTGACCGCCCTTTCCTGGTCCAGATGGACGCCTCCGAGACAGGATTGGGAGCCATTCTAGCGCAGGACTTCGACAGGGAGGAGCATCTGGTTTTATACACCAGCCGGAAGCTGAACCCCGGGGAGCAATGGTATGCAGGGATTGAAAGGGAAGCCCTTGCCATCAAATGGGCCATCGAGGAGCTGCAATATTACCTGACAGTACGACATTTTACACTCATCACAGACCATGCATCCTTCATGGCTAAACCAAATAAAAGATAAAAAAAATTAAACTAACTCGATTATTGCAACTCGAAAATTGCATAACCCATGAGTATTCTTACTGGTACATTAATGGGTTTTGTATGTGAATGGGTATTACACATACAAAATTATTGAAATAAACCTTAACAGGTCCACCTTTGTTTCCCTCAATATACTCTTTCCTAAATATGGCACAAGTTGTCATAAGGATGTCTGTGTCATTATCACAGTAAGGTTTAACTTCTTTCTGAAATTCAAATGTCCCAGGTTGAGCCACTCTGTAGCAAATTTCAAATTCCTGCATCCGTTTTTTGTTCATTGTTAAACACTGTAAGATTCAGGAGAGGCATATGGGTCTATGCAATTTTTATTGGCCTCTGATGTAAATTAAGAGGGAGGAAAACTCTTTTATTTTACTTTTACTTTTATTAAGGCTTTAGGCATTGCCACTAATGGCATGAAAAGAAAAGACAATGAGTCTATGTATTTTTAAAGGTAGTGAGGTACATGGATACAAATATCTTACCTAACTTACATACTGGCACATCTAAAAAAATTTGAATATTGTGAAATAATAATATTTTCTGTTTGTTATTTATTTGGTATATTTTTCTATATGTTTATGTAAAGTTGGGGGGAACACGAGTTTAAGAATTTCATTATCAGTAATGATGCTACATTGTTATATGACAATAAAACTTGAAACTTGAAACTTGGTACATTTTCTTTTCTCCCTCCTTAGTGTCCAACCTCTCATACAATTCATCATATGCCTTTTCTTTAACATTCGCTACCTCTCTCTTCATCCTATGCCTCATCTTCTTGTACTCCTGTCTACTTCTTCTCTCTGACTATCCCACTTCTTTGGCAGTCTCTTCCTCTGTATACTCTCCTGTACTTCCTCATTCCACCAACAGGTTTCCTTGTCCTCCTTCCTCTGTCCAGATGTCACACCAAGCACCTTTCTAGCTGTCTCCCTTACCACTTCTGCTGTAGTTGCCCAGCTATCTGGTAACCTTTCATTGCCACCCAGTGTCTGTCTTAATTCCTCTCTGAACTCTGCCTTACAGTCTTCCTTTCTCAAATTCCATCATTTGATCCTTGGTTCTGCCCTCACTCCTCTTCTCTTCTTGGTCACCAATGTCATCACGTATCATACAGTAAAGGAAGTGACATCATGCTGAGTGAAAAAGCACCTGTAGCTTCCTGTGTCAGAACTTCAAAGAACCTGAGGTGTTTTTTCGGAAGCGTGTGGTCTCACTGCTGAATATCTGGCTGGTTGCAGTAACTGTGCTCATCTAATGGAAAAAATATCAGACCTGGAAAATAGGATATCTATTCTTAGAAAAATTCATGAAGATGAGGTCATGCTTGACTCCATTCTGGCCATGGTCAATGCTATATTCAATATTCCGGCTGACTCCTCGTCACCTGAGCCAGACACTGGTTCTAGTCAGTCATCATATCCCTGGTCTAAACTGGGGGCGTGACCAAAAATGACGGACTGTTCCACACTGTGTCAGTTAGGAGAGTGGATTGCAGCTCGCGGGGGTAAGCGGAGAGGTAGACGTTCAGACCGGCATCCTCTGCCCCAGACGCAACAGCACGGGATTCATTTTGAAAATAGATTCATCGTTCTGGAAGAGCATGAAGAAGGCAGACTCTCTACTTCTCCCCCTCAGAACATGCTCGTAGGTGATCTGCTCTGCTCTTCACCTCCAATGCACCCGCTCCTGGACGTGATGGATGCCCCAGCCGACAATATGGCTCTCGCATGGTCAAAGAACATCTCCCGGACGAGATGCTCTTTGAAGAGGGGAAATGTCCTCATTGCAGCTATCAAAGTCCTCCTCTCGTCATAGGATGCTAAAGGTTGCTGTGCTCCGTCACGCCAGTGGATTTCCCCACACTGCACCAGCTGTGACTACTCATCCTGGCTCAGATGCTGCTGCTTTCCCACATACTAGGGGAAATGGATTTCTACAGCAATCTAACTCTAATGCATCATCATCTTGTCACTACTTTTCTCCAACCTCAATAATAGTGGGTGACTCAATAGTAAGGCACATCAGGAGAAAATTTGCTGTGATGTACTGTTTCCCAGGTGCAAAGGTCAAGGATATCCAGGAACAGATTCCCCATCTTCTGGATAAACACACCACTGCCAGACGCCGCCACTCAGCTAGCCGGGCTACCTCCAAAACTCTGCACATTTTGCACCTCTATAATTTTGCACATCACATTTGGATTAGCGATGCTCTGTCTTGTTTTTGTCTTGTGTCTAATGTCTGCACTGTTCGCATATTTGCACACTTTGCACTTTATGTTATTTTTGCCATGTTTGCACATGTTTGCACACATGCACTTTATGTTGTCTTCTATTGTCTTCTGTTGCACGCATGCACCAATTGTACTTTTATGTTGTCTTGTATGTAGCACCTTGGTCCTGGAGAAATGTTGTCTCGCTTCACTGTACACTGTACTATATTTATATGGTTAAAATGACAATAAAGGCCACTTGACTTGACTTGACTTGCTCGTGCTGTAATTATACATGTCGGTGGTAACGATGTCTCTAACCGGACCTCTGAGATTCTAAAAAGGGATTTCTCTGAGCTTTTGCGCACACTCCAAGATTACGGTAAGCACATTTTTATCTCTGGGCCTATCCCACTGTTTGGTCGGGGCTACTGCGCTACTTACAATGCTGTTTTTATTGATAATTTTAATTTGTTTTGGAATCGTCCCTCCTTTTATTTCAAGGATGGTGTCCATCCTAGTAGGCTGGGTGCACGTATCTTAACGAACAACATATTCTACAACGTCCTCAATGCACATGCTGCATGACTGGCTACAACTGCTTGTTCCAACAGTAGAGATGGTGTGCCTGAGGTGCAGGAATTCACAGGTTATCAGCAGATATCTGATCTTTTTCCACATTCCTCCTTATCTCCTCCCAATGACCAAATCTGTCAGAATCTCTGACGACACGAAAGATAGACAACATGAATATTATAGAAAATTCTTTCAACACAGTTCAATAAGGAACTTTCATCAGGATAATGCTAACCCTATTCCATCTTTTTGGTCAACTCATAGGCGTTCCCACAGAAAATCTGATAGGCGTGCTATTTATCACTCTGTGCTTGCCAGTTTACCCAGGCAGGTTGACCGTGGATCTCAAGATTGCATCTGCTTTGGATTGCTAAATGTCCGTTCACTAACTAGCAAGGGTTCTCTGATATGTGATTTAGTGACAGATCGCGGATTTGACTTTCTATGTTTGACTGAGACATGGCAACAGCCCAGGGATTTTGCTGAACTCAATCACACCTAACCCTGGGGTTTGTCTATGCCTGCCAAGCTCGTACTTCGGGTCGTGGTGGTGGTCTTGTTATTCTCTATAATAAGAAATTTAAGGTCAACTTGCTTTCTAACACTGTGTATAAGTCTTTTGAATCAATGTCTCTGAATGTTAATGGAAGTATATCTACTATCATAGCCGCTGTTTATCATCCACCAAAACCGAATCCTCTTTTTCTGAGTGAATTTTCAGACTATGTTGCTTCTCTATGCTATGTCAGCTAACATAATCCTTCTTGGGGATTTTAATATCCATGTGAAAAATGAAAATAACTCACTCACAAAGGATTTTTTGTTATGCTTGGACAGTTTTGGACTTCAGCAGTTTACAGATTTTCCTACACATCCTAAGGGACATACATTGGATTTTGTCTGCTGTACAGGTATAGCCCCTATAAACTGCAGTGTGTCTGACACTATGTTATCCGATTGAAAACAAGCTTCCTCACTCTGTTATGTTTAGAAATATCAAAAACATTGATTTACCAACTCTTACTTCTGAAATTAATAACTTGCCTAGTAATAATTATCTATCCACCCCTGATGATCTTGTATCACACTACAATGACAGTCTTTATAATATCCTTGATACTTTGGCACCTGTAAAGACTCGAACTGTAAGTTTCACTCATACAGCCCCTTGGTACACCTCTGAACTGTGATTGTTAAACTCTCAGGGACGTCGCTTGGAGTGACTTTTTAAGAAAACTGGTCTTACTATTCATAAAGAAGTGTATTGTAATCATTTATTGAGATACAAGGAGGCAATCTCAATTGCTAAGGCTCCATACTATGCATTGCTTATTCAGAATAATAGTAATAATACATGTGCCCTGTTCTCTACACTTTTTACCACATTTTACAGCCACCAGATATTTTTTTTTCACCAGATATTTATATGTACTCTACATCATTTTGTAATAGACTCATCCATTTCTTCACATCTAAAATCACCAATATGCATTCACAATTGTTCCCTGTGTGTTCTATATCTGATTGTAAATTTTGTTCATTTTCCTGTCCACTTACGTCATCTTCACTAACTTACTTTAATATTCCTTCTACTAGTGAAATTGTCTCCCTAATTCGTAGTTCTAAGTCTTCAAACTGCAAACTTGACCCTCTTCCTACATACTTGGTTAAGCTCTGTCTTCCTTCTCTCTCTTCTTTTATCACTAATATTTTTCATTCCTCTCTTACCTCAGATTCTGTTCCGCTTGCTCTAAAAACTGCTATAATTACTCCTATAATCGAAAAACCCGGTCTACCGTTGAATGATCTTAATAACTTTCGTCCAATCTCAAACCTTCATTTTTTGTCCAAAATTCTTGAAAAGATTGTTGCTTCCCAAGTTCATAACTATCTCTTACAAAATTATTTATATGAAAAATTATAATCCGGTTTTCGTCTACTTCATAGTACTGAAACAGCGCTGGTAAAAATTACTAATGATCTTCTATTAGCTGCAGATTCTGGATTATCATCTATACTAATTCTTCTTGATCTAATGGCTGCTTTTGATACAATTTATAATCGTATTTTGCAAAATTGTTTAGCCTCTATTGGTATTAACAATTCAGTACTCCTATGTTTCACATCTTATCTCTCTAATCGTACTCATTTTGTACAGCTAAAGAACTTTACATCTGACTCTTCTCCTGTTAGTAGTGGTGTCCCTCAAGGTTCGGTTCTTGGTCCCCTAACTTTATTATCTACCTTCTTCCTATAGGTAATATCCTTAGGAAATTTGGTATTACTTTTCATTGTTATGCTGATGATACTCATCTTTATCTTTCAGCTAAACCCAATAGTGCATTTCCAGCTAAACCTCTTCTGAAAGCAATACAGGAAGTAGAAGTATGGTTCTCTCATAACTTTATAAAATTAAACGGGTCCAAAACTGAAATACTCTTAGTTGGTACAAAGTCTACACTTTCAAATCTTAGCACCTTTTCTTTCCCTATTGGAAGCACATCTCTTACCCCTTCCCACCAAGTTAAGAGTCTCGGGGTTATTTTTGCACTCTCTCTTTTGTTCACTATATAAATAATATTACTCGGTCTGCTTATTTTCACCTTCATAATATTAACCGCCTATGACCATCACACTCTCTTAATAATACAGCTATTTTGGTTAATGCTCTTGTTATATCTTGTCTCGATTACTGTAATGTGCTCCTTTCTGGTTTACCTCACAAATCTCTTAGTAAACTTCAACTGGTTCAGAATTCAGTTGCTCGAGTTATTACTAGATCTATGCATCTCTCTTCTATTACTCCTGTTCTCAAGCAACTTCAGTGGCTTCCAATTCATTCTTGTCTAGAAATTTAAAATTCTTCTCTTAACTTTTAAAGCTTTACACAATCTGGGCTCACCATACCTCTCTGAACTCCTTGAACAATACTCAATTCATGCTCACTCCGTACTTCTTCTGCTGCTTTTCTCTCTGTAGTTCTTCTGCATCCCTATCCACTATAGGATTAAGATCTTTTAGCTGCTATGCTCCTTGGCTATGGAATGCGCTTCCCCTTCACATATGCACAGTCACTTCACTTTCTGGGTCTATATCTCTTCTTAAAACCCATTTATTTACATTTGCTTTTCATATATAATTTAAATCCATTAGTTATTTATTTATCTGTATTTTATTTTTACTTCCTAGTGTAACTATTGTGTAATTAATTGTATTGTTTTATCTATTGTATTGTTTGTAAAATTGTTGCTTGTAACTTGTGAGGTGATATTGAGAGTTTTGAAAGGCGCCCACAATTAAAATTTATTATTATTATTATTATTATTATTATTATTATTATTATTATTAT
>JAQQZX010168354.1:0-22691 GCA_030068355.1 Notoglanidium maculatum
ATTAGCATAACAGTGATGTGGTCTGAGTAGCCGAGGTGGGGGCGGGGCTCCGCGCGGTACGCGCCGGGAATGTTGCTATAAACAAGATCCAGCGCGTTTTTCCCTCTCGTTGCAAAGTCCACATACTGATGGAATTTCGGGAGCACTGACTTGAGTGACTGAATCAAAAGTTGCTTCAACACAGTTTGAGTGTGCTCACGTATGCAACCAGATCATTGTACGTTTTTTAATTTTTATATTTTTTCCCCTAACAGATTTGTTTGTTTTTCAAGTTATTTGTACAGGTTATACTTCACATTAAAGGTGGGAAAATTTTGAAATTATTCAAAATTTGATTGAAAATGTGATTTACATCACAAAAACCTGGCATTTCAACAGGGGTGTGTACACTTTTTATATCCACTGTATGCTGCCATCCAGACAATGTCTTTTTCAGAGAAGGCCTTGCTTATTTCACCAAGACAATGCCAAACTGATTTCTGCACATATTACAACTGCATGGCTCTGTAGTAGAAGAGTCCGGGTACAAAAATGGCCTGTTTACAGTCCAGGCCTCTCATCCACTGAAAACATTTGGTGCATCATAAACTGAAAAATATGACAAAAGAGACCCCACAACCTGTTGAGCATTTGAAATCCTGTATCAGCCAAGAATGGGACATTTCACTTTCAAAACTCCTGCAAGTGGCCTCCTCAGTACCTCAATGTTTACAAAGTGTTGTTAAAAGAACATGATGCAGCACAGTGGTAAACTGTCCCACTGTCAGGAATATTTGTTTCATATGTATACAAGCATTTGGATTTCATCATAAAGACAACAACGTAAAAGTAGCAAAACAACTCCATGTAGTGGTAGTGTAGAGTTTTAGGAAAAAGCCTTTAGCAATGTATGCATTATTAGATACAATTCAATGACGTATATGGTAACGTGAAACAACGTTGGCATAGGTATGGGCATAGGTATGGTTCTCAAAAAAGGACCCAAGAAGCATCACCATATAGGAACACATGTATGTATCCTTGGGGTGCTAAAATGGGACAAAAATGCAGACACTAGGCTTCAACACTAACAGGTGGTGAACACACACACACAGAAGACATGCTTAGTGACATCATAAACACCTAGCAAAGAGATAATGAGTAAGAACATATTTTCTGTGTGTTATCTTTGACAGGCAATTAATTAATAATGGCTACCAAGCATAAATTAGAGGGTAATAACTAATTTTAATGATGGCTACACTAGATAGTTTAGGTAGGCAAACTTAAAGTGTTAGGAACATATTGGTGGATGTCAGATAAGAGTCAGCGAGGTGAAGAAATGTACACGTCATCAATTTGTCAACTTGTTGCTAAATTTGTGAATGGCTTTCTGTATATAACAGTTAAGTTGGAACAACGTTTCAGAACACTCTGCAGACCTTCTCGGCTTTTATTGCTTCAATAAAGGCCTACATTTTCTGCATTCCTTGGGTATGTAAGCTGTTTATTTAAGAGTTTCCACAACAGTAGTCAGTTCAATTCATTTTAGTTCAAGAAACTGAATCAGGTATTTTCGTAAGAGTCGACATTAGTAAACACTTTCTTGCATTTTGTTGATTGTTATAAGCCCATTGTTGTGTGCACTGTGCTGGACTCCAGATGGTGACTAAAATGGTCGCCAATGCGACTAGATTTTTTATCTTGCGACTAGTTTTCTATTTTGAGTAACCAATGGTGACTGCCTCTCACAATCTAAGAAAAAATAAAAACTAAAAAGGAAAGAAAAGTGGCAGCTTTTAATCATGTGCATATCCTTTCAACCCACATCTGCCTTTCCTGCTACAATATCACATGATTAATACGGGGATTGATCCAGAGCAGTGTTGACAGGTTGAGTCATTTTGGGTTATATTTAAATTGCATGTAAAATTTTTTGTCATTAATGGGCAGGTTTTTTCAAATCATTGTGTTAGAAACTCTTCATGCTATCTGGCAACCTATTGCAGAGAGTGATCTAAAATAACAAGGACTATATGAGGAACAGTGTGTCTTACATTTGTTAGATACAATAGATATTTAGATAGATATTAATTATTATTAGTTAGATATTTGTACAATAAACAGTTAAATCTGAATTTAAAGTTGAATTCTAGTTTCATTTTAACTTTCGCTGCTTTTACATTTTCTGTCCTAACTTAAGTGGCCTTGTAACAAATGAAGTGGCCAAAAGAAAAATTTCAGACTTTTTCCTCAAGATCTGCTCGTCCAAACCCTGCCTTGTCTACATCTGAACGAGCAGAAACTAAATCAGTGGGTCATCTGAGGTACAGTCATGGCCCCCCAACTATATATGCTTATTAGCAATGGATGATAATGTAGTGCCATTTACAGAGTCTTCTGCTCCCATGGCTCCGACGCCTGGAAGACAGTTCCAATCAGCTTGGGTACAGGAGTTCGCTTGGTTAAAGTATGACAAGAGAAAATGTACTGCAGACATTTTAAAAATGAAACTGTGAAGAAACTTGTGAAGAAGTTGTATTCAGTATACTGACTGGCGTAGTGATGCAGACCTTGTAATGGTTGGTAACAGTGACCATGAACTTGAAGAGTCATCATCATCATTTTCTTTCGGCTATTCCCGTTTGGGGTTCCACAGCGGCTCATCTCTTTCCACTTTTTCCTGTCCTCCACATCTTGCTCTGTTACACCAACTACCTGCATGTCCTCTCTCACCACATCCATAAATCTTTTTGGGCCTTAGAATTAGGCCTTCCTCTTTTCCTCTTCCTTGGCAGCTCCATCCCTACCATCCTTCTCCCAATATATTCAGCTTCTCTCCTCTGCATATGTCCAAACCAACGTAATCTTGCCTCCCTGACTTTGTCTCCAAACTGTCCAACCCATGCTGACCCTCTTAATACACTCATTCTTAATCCTGTCCATCCTCGTCACACCTAGTGCAAATCTTAGCATCTTTAACTCTGCTACCTCCAGCTCTGCCTCCTGTCTTTTGGTCAATGCCACCGTCTCCAACCCATCTAACATAGCTGGTCTCACTACCATCTTGTAGACCTTCCCTTTCACTCTTGCTGGTACACTTCTGTCACAACTCACTCCTGATACTCTTCTCCACACACTCCACCCTGCCTGCACGCTCTTCTTCACCTCTCTTCCATGTTCCCGTTACTCTGAGCTGTTGATCCCAAGTATTTAAATTCGTCCACCTTCGCCAACTCTACTCCCTGCATCTTCACCTTTTCTCTGTCCCCCTCATTTATGCTCATGTATTCTGTCTTAGTCCTAATGACCTTCATTCCTCTTCTCTCTAGAAAATATCTCCACCTCTCCAGGGTCTCTTCAACTTGCTCCCTACTCACTACAGATCACAAGGTCATCCACAAACATCATAGTCCACAGTGGCTCCTGTCTGATCTCATCTGTCAACCTGTCCATAACCACTGTAAATAAGAAAGTGCTCAAAGCTGATCCTTGATGTAATCCCACCCCCACCTTGAAAGCATCTGTCACTCCTAACACGGATTTCACCACTGTCCTTCTACATATCCTGTACCACTCTTACATACTTCTCTGGCACTCCCGACTTCCTCATAAATACCACAACTCCTTTCTAGGCACACTGTCATATGCGTTCTCTAAGTTCAGTACACCAGTACACTTCTCCACTCCTCAGGCATCTTCTCACTTTCTAAGATTACATTAAACAATCTGGTTAAAAACTCCATTGCTCTCCTAAACACTTCTATGCTTCCACAGGTATGCCATCTGGCCCAACAGCCTTTCCATTTTTCACCCTCTTCATAGCTGTCCTAACTTCCTCCTTGCTAATCCATTGCAGTTCCTTATTCACAATCCCCACACCATCCAACCTTCTCTCTCTCTCATTCGCTTCATTCATCAGTCCCTCAAAGTACTCTTTCCATCTGCCCAACACACTCTCCTTGCTTGTGAGTATGTTTCCATCATTATCCTTTATCACCCTAAATTGCTGCACATTGGTACAGGTACCTTTTCTCCCTCCTTAGTGTCCAACCTCTCATACAACTCACCATACGCCTTTTCTTTAGCCTTCACTACCTCTCTCTTCACCCTAGACCTCATCTCCTTGTACTCCTGTCTACGTTCTTCATCTCTCGGACTATTCTCCTACTTCTTCACCAGCCTCTTCCTCTGTATACTCTCCTGTACTTCCTCATTCCACCACCAGGTTTCCTTGTCCTTCTTCCTCTGTCCAGATGTCCCACCAAGCACCTTTATAGCGGTCTCCCTTATCACTTCTGCTGCAGTTGCCCAGCTATCTGGTAACCTTTCACTGCCACACAGCGCCTGTCTTAATTCCTCTCTGAACTCCACCTTAGTCTTCCTTTCTCAACTTCCACCATTTGATCCTTGGTTCTATCCTCACTCTCCTTCTCTTCTTAAGCACCAATGTCTTCCTACATACCACCATCCTATGCTGCCAAACTACGCTTTCCCCTTGTAATGGAAATTTAGTAAAAATTTAACATTAATCAGTTTGTATTACTAAAGTGAACAAAATATGTAGCTCTTGTTTGTCCAAAGAAACGTTGACCTTTGTACTTCTGCTATTCTTCAAGAACAGCAGAAGTAGTTGTCTCTATCTTGTGATACTTCTGCTGTCAGACAAGAGTAGCAGAGCAGGTGTTTCCTGCATAAAGTCACAAGACCTTCTGCTAAAGGCTGGTAACCTCTTACTTGCACGTACAAGGGCTGTGACCCCTGTTTCAACTGTTTTTCTGTGAGGGCGGGGTGGGCAATCTATATATACTCATATGTGAGAAGGAGAGGGTAGAGCTCTCATCTTCTGAACTTTCTATCATTTGTCTTTTCTAATCTTCTGAATAAAAGAAGTTCTTCACGGACGTAGAAAAGGCTCGGTCTGTGTCTGTTTAAAGATTTCCAAGACACCCCTGCCACCACTTTGCAGTCTACAATCTCCTTCAGGGTGGCCCTCATACATATAATCCACTCGTGTCACGCTGTGCTCCTCCCTCTTCATAAAATATCTGTTTACCATAACCATGTTCATCCTTTTCGCAAAATCCACAACCACCTGACCTTCTGCGTTCCGCTCCTTGACATCATACCTACCCATCACCTCCTCATCTCCTCTGTTCCCTTCACCAACATGACCATATAAATCCACTCCAATCACCACTCTCTCCCTCAGGTACACTCTTCACCACTTCATTCTTTTCATTCCAGAATTCTCTCTCATCCATCACACTCAACTTGTGGGGCATATGCACGAACAACATTCATCACGACACCATCAATTTCCAGTTTCATAACCATTAGTCTGCCAGACACTCTTTTCAGCTCCAAAACACTCTTCACATACTGTTCCTTTAGGACAACCCCTACCCCATTTTTCCTCCAATCCACCCCATGGTAAAACAATTTGAACCCCCCTCTGATGCACCTAGCCTTACTCCCCTTCCATCTGGTCTCCTGCACATACAGTATAACAACTTTTCTCCTCTCCATCATATCAGCAATCTCTCTCCCTTCACCAGTCATACTACCAACATTCAAAGTTCATACCCTCATGTCCACTCTCTTTACCTTCCTCCTCTCCTCCTTCCTCTGAACTTGCCTTCCTCCTCTTCTTTTCCTTCTTCGGCCAACAGAAGCCCAATTTCTGCCAGCACCCTGTCAGCTTTGAAACAATTACTGGAGGCTGCTGTTGTTAACTCGGGGCATGACCGATCCGGTATGGAAATTTGTGTTTTTGTCCGCATGTTTGATTTGGCAAAGTTTTACATCATATGCCCTTCCTGACGCAACTATATACATTTCATATTTATAGTGCTATTTATTTTGGTTATTATGTTTAAGACTCATGAACAGTTTATATTTCTAGTGTCGTTTATTCATGTTATTATGTACAAGACAATGCAGAAGTGACTCTGGATTTGAAGTATTGCTTGTTAGTAAAAATTTGCAGACTTCATATTTCTGTGATTCTTCCATTCATATTCATATTCATATCTTCCATATTTCCATTCATTCTTCTGTTATTAAGTAGAAGATTAAGAAGAGAATAGTAGATGGATCAAATAGCTCAGATAGGAGACAGAAAAGGCAGTGCGAGGTTAACCCAAGATGGAGATTATGGCTCCTAAAAAAACATTTGGCTCTTGGGTTTAGGAGCCAGCAGCTCCCAATGATTTTTTTTTTGTCTGGAACCCTGATTGTGCAGTGATACCAAGGGTTTCTGACCGATTGTATGCAGCTGATTGGGAGCAATCAGAAAAAAAAGAACAACTCAGTTGTGCTGGTTAACCAGTCCGAAGAATGACTCATTCGCAAAATGCACACCACTAATTCTATGGGTGCAACTGAGTTCTCATTTAAAAAAGTTAGCCACTCAGAGCAAAACTATTTACATATTTATATATTTAATCTTACACTGTACGGTATGGTTCTGCAAGGTACTGTAATGGCACGAGAAAACAGAACCATGGCATTTTTTTCAATAAAGAAATTTGCAAACTTTACAAAAGCATCTCAAGGATCACTTCTTACTTAAAGGGAATGTCATACACTTTTCAGTTATTTTACATTATTATAAAATAACTGAAAAGTGTATGAGATGTTCCCTTTAAGTAAGAAGTGATTTGTGGAAATGTAAGATCTAACCTTAATGTCTGTGCGGACAGACACTTTGAGATGTGGCAGAACCTTCTCTACCTCCAGATTCCATTCTGCAGAATCCGTCACTGACTCCAGGATCATCTCTGGTTTCAGCCCACACACCTAGTATACACACACACACACACACACACACACCAATTCATTGAACATCACATCTATCAGTAAAACCCAGAAATATGTTTTCACAATGTTACGTTTATATATCACACTATATCAGACATCAAACTTATTGTGATGCATCCCAGTTCCATTGATCACCCTTTAGGTGGATCTCAAGCTGGTTTCCTGCACACTGACTCAGTCAGTCTGGATTGGGAAGAGTATCTCCAGCACCACCACACTGAGCACTGGGGGGCTGTGTGCTCTGTCCACTTCTGTTCACTCTGCTGACTCACGACTGTGCAGCAATGCACAGCTCAAACCAAATCAAGTTCGCTAATGACACGACCGTGGTGGGTCTCATCAGCAAGAACAATGAGTCAGCATACAGAGAGGAGGTGCAGCAGCTAACAAACTGGTGCAAAGTCTCTGTCTCTGAATATGGACAAAACAAAAGAGATGATTATTGACTTCAGAAAAGCACGGAGTGACCACTCTCCACTGAACATCGAAAGATCCTCTGTGGATATCATTAAGAGCACCAAATTCCATGGTGTTCACCTGGTGGAGAACCTCTCCTGGTCCCTCAACACATTTACATTTATGTCATTTGGCAGACGCCCTTATCCAGAGCAACTTACAACTGAGCTGTTGAGGGTTAAGGGCCTTGCTCAAGGGCCCATCAGCAGTAGCATGGCAGTGCTGGGATTTGAACTCATGACCTTCTAATCACTAGTCCAATGTCTTAACCACTGAGCTACCACTGCCCCACACCAACGCCATAGCCAAGAAAGCCCAGCAGTGTCTCCTGCAAAGGCTGAGGAAAGCCCATCTCCCACCACCCATCCTCACCACCTTCTACAGAGGGACTATTGAGAGCATTCTGAGCAGCTGCATCACTGTCTGGTATGGAAACTGCACCGTATCGGACTGCAACACCCTACAGAGGATAGTGAGAACAGCTGAGATCATCGGAGTCTCTCGTCCCTCCATCACAGACATTCACCACACACGCTGCGTCTGCAAAGCCACCAGCATTGTGCATGACCCCACACGCCCCTCACACACACTCTTTACCCTCCTGCCATGTGGCAAGAAATTCTGAAGCATTCGGTCCCTCCATGCCAGACTGTGTAATAGTTTCTTCCCCCAAGCCATCAGACTCCTGAACACACAGGGACTGGCCTTACACACACACACACACACACACACACACAAATGTATACATTCAACTCCCTCGGTCTTGTCCTGTGATGTCTGCACTGTGTGCAGTGTTTGCACATTTTGCACACTTGCACTTTATGTTGTCTTCTGTTTCACACGTGCACTTTTTTTGAATATATATATCTATATATTTGACTTGAAGAGGGCTGTGCACAGGAGATCCCCTGACAATTTGATAGATCTGAAGGACTTTTGCAAAGAGTGGAATAAAATTGCGAAGTCTAGATGTGCTTGGTATAATCTTGTCAAAAAATCCAAAAAGACAATGTGCTATATTACAAGCCAAAGGTGCTTTAACAAAGTATTATTAATTGGTGTGCACAACAAGGTTGTATTTTTTAATCTTTTTCCCCCAAAACATTTATTTGTTTTTCACATGAATTTTGTTGGCTGCTATATAACATTAAAGTTGGAAAATATTTTTACACATCTTCGTTTCATTTTTTACATCATAAAAGCCTGCAATTTTAACAGGGGTGGGTAGAATTTTTTATAGCTACTGCACCGTTATCAATATTAAGCCCCACAGCTGGCAATGTATGTCAGAGCAAAAAAAAAAAAAAAAAAACACAAGTTACAAGAAATTGATGATTAACTCCGGAGAAAGGATTATGTCAAAACACAGATCTAGAGAAAGCTACATAAAAGCTTTGCCTCTTTTCATTAATGGAAGACATTTTAAATCAGTGAGACTCTTCATAGAGATCTTTTTGTCTTGCCATCCAGACAAACTCATCAAAACAGGGCACAGAGTTTGCCAAAGTGATAAAACAAGATTTAATGCCAAGTGTTACATCTGGTGGAAACCAGGCATAATACATCAACTGTCCAATTCTGTCCCTACATTGACAGAGTTGTGGCAGTGTCATGCTATGGGGATGTTCTCCAGCAGCAGGGACTGGAAAGCTAGTCAAGATTGAGGGTAGATCAAACAGATCAAAATACAAGGATATCCTTATGCAAACTCAAGAACACTCATGACATCGTGATAATGATCCAAAACAACACAGCCAGGTTAATGCAGGAGTGGCTTCAGAACAAACCTGTGAATGTTTTTCAGTGGTAAAGCCAGAACCAAGTTTTAAACCTGACTGAACATGTGTGGAGAGATTTATCATAGCAGTATACTAATGCTTCCTTATCCAACCTGATACCATGTGGTTCCAGAACTCAAGGAGTTCTGCAGGAAAGAATGGGAGTAGACCCCTAAATCCATGTATGCCACTGTATAATAGATGTGTTTATTCCCTTAAACAAGATTCATTTATGATTTGTTTCACACTCAACTGTCAGTCAGAGCATGTTTTGTGACAGTCTTGTGCAGGTTTCCTAGCTCAGACAGTGAAAACAGTGCTGCTAGTTCTTAAACTCACACTCTGACTAGTTCGGCACTTGAGTTCTTCCAGATCAATAACGTCATCTTCCTCATCAGCATCCTCCTACAAACAGACAGGGTTTAATTGTGTATTGCAGATATAGTATTCAGCTGTCTACCACAATGTATTGGAGTTGAAATTAAATAATGAAGCGCAGGCTTTCAGCTTTGTTTGGAGGTATCTGCTTCCAAATTTGTTAAATAGTGTAGGAATTACAGTACTTTTTATATGTAGCCTCCCACCCCTTTTTATGGGACCAGAAGTATTTGCCCAGTGACCCAAGAAAAAGAAGGAATTGAAGCTGCAGTAAAGGCCTGGCAGAGCTACACCAGGGAAGAATCCCAGTGTTGGGTGAGGTCTATGGATTTCAGATTTTAAGCTGTCATTGACTGCACATTTTTGAAGTATTAAAACTTAAAAACATAGCTGCAAGCAGCAATCTGAGGGGCTCATTTCTTCTGTAGGGACCAGTTCTTTCCAAGATACGGAGACCCATTAAGAGATCATTCATGAAGATAATTATCAAGTTTTGTGATGACAGTCCAATGCTAGTTGTTCAACATGCCTGTTGAAAGCTGATTGGCTGAAAGTGGTCATGTCTTTGATGTAATTAGGTGATTATTAAAAATCCAGTTACAGTAGCACACCAAACTTCAGCACAGTTGGACTTTTGGTTTATGAAAAAACGTTATATGAACGTAACTCCAACCCCTATGAATATGAATAGTGCCCCCAGTGGCCAATTTGAGTGAGATTGCATCAGCTATTAGTAGGTCCTTCCCTGAAAATACCATTCAAGTTTTATGACGATAGCTTAATGTTTGTCAAATGCCTGCTAAACCCTGATTCACTGATGGCAGCCATGTTTTTATGGGCTGTATTAGGGATCATAAAAAATCCAGTTACAGATGCAATTACTGATCAACATACAGATGCACCATAAAAAAATCCAATTACAGATGCAATTACAGATCAGCACACAGATGCACCCTGCCAAATTCCAGCCTGATTGGTCCTACGATTTGTGAGAAACAGCTACTTGGACTTAAACTCTGCCCCCTATGTATGATCACACTCCAACCTTTCCAGACATCCTCAGAACTTTGGACTGAACATGTAGCTCCAGTTTGATTCAAATCCATACAGCCAATCAGCCAATCACTTACAGTTTTTAGTGCCTAGGTAGGGTATTATTTCCTAATTGCTTATACTGCATAGAAGTATAGAGTACAGAAAATTACTATTATACCCCAAACTTTTTTTTCCATTATGAAAACAGGGGTATTTTTGTTCACAGAAAGTCAGGTAGATTTCAGGGGGGAAAAAAAGGTAAAGGTCAAAATGTGCTGTTTTTATTCTGACTTTGTGAATGCAAATTCACTCACTATGATAAAAAGCACTGGAAAGTTCTAGAAATTTTTAGATGTCTGGAAATGTTCTGGAAACTAGGTACATTTCAATATGTTATTTTCCAGAACATTTCAGATCTAGTTTCCTGAACATTTCCAGACTCGTAGAGCATTCTAGAGCTTTCCAGTAATATAAATAATACTACAAATACAGGGGCCTTAAGCCCACCAGTTTAATTTAGTTCCAGCTGCCTAAATAAAAATATTTCAGCATTTGTCTTGGATGGCATCAAGAGACTGTAAGCATCTTGCAGATGCATTTTGCTCTGGCTTTGGTGAATTCATCAAGACAAGAATGAAAAAATACTTTGTGGAAGCTAAGATGTGTGAGGCCTTCAGGGCATATTTTGGCATGCCTGACAAATAAAACATCTGAAAGGTAAGATGGACAAATGATTTCAATTTATTTAAAAAATATATAAGTAAAATGCTGCAAGAATCTCTTACACATAAGTGACAGTTGAAATATTTTTTACATATAATTTTACTTCGCTCTCTTGCAGGATGACACAGAATGGAAAAGAGAGCCATGATGTTTGCATTTGCACTTAGAATTAGGTGGGAGCCCACTGAACACTCAAGCATCTGCTCTTTCTACATGGTGGGCCCTTCAAATGTTGGAGTGGCAAGAATGCAACTGCTATCATGTTTCCGGACCTTACTTCATCCATCAACCCAGTGCCACACTGCCCTGAACTTCCCATACCCACTCCTTTGGACAGAGAACAGCCTTTAAAAGTGAGCAGTAAGTCAAAGAGTGAGAAAGATGTAAATCCAGATTACAATTTTAGAGGTGGAGCTGAGAAGAGGAACCCATACTACTGCAACCAAAAAGTGCTCAATGGCTTAATCAGACATCAAGTCAAGTGGGACTTTATTGTCATACCAGCCATACACGTATACAATGATACGAAATGTTTCCCAGGACCACGGTGCAACATAATACACATAAGCGGTTGTACTTCTACAGCTACAGGGGTAAAGTGCAGATTAATTACACAAGTGCAAACATGGGGGATGGACGCAGACCACAAATAGGTACGAGACACTGTATAGGAGGGCAGGCACACAGTAGAGACATGACAGAATATACTTGACAGTATAGATGTGGCATGTAAACGGTCTATAAATGTTGTGGTATAATAATTTTTTGCACAAGGGGTTGAAGCCCAACTGTCTCAACTTCCCGATTAGCTGCTTTGGGATTGTGGTGTTGAATGCTGAACTGTAGTCAATGAACAGCATACTAACATTCATATTCATATTCTTTTTGTCCAGGTGGGCAGTGTGGATAATATGGCATCCTCTGTGGACAGTCCAGCTTTCATGTGCCTCATGACCAACCTCTCAAAGCACTTCATGATGACAGGTGTAAATTCTACTGGGCGGCAGTCACTGAGACATGAGACGGCAGACTTCTTGGGCACAGGAGTGATGTTGGCGTTGAAGAACATGGGAACAACCACCTGTCTCTGGGAGATGGTGAAGATGTCTGTGAGGACATCTGCTATCTGGTTTCCATACTCTCTGAGCACATGGCCAGGTATGTTGGTCTGGTCCAGCAGCTTTGCGTGGGTTCACTCTTAAGAGGGTTCTATACTTTAGCATAACAGAGATGTGGTTTGATAAGCCTGGTGGGGGGATTTGGCTTTGAAAGCACCAAATGAGTTAGTGTAAACCAAGTCCAGTTTGTTTTCCCCTCTGGAAGGAAAATTCAAACGTTGATAGACTTTAGGGAGAGCTACCTTTAGGTTTACATGTTTGAAGTCACCAGCCATAATGAAAAATGCGGTGCCATCCTAAGAATTGCCACGGGGTGGGATGCAAATGGTCATGATAACAATGGCAGTAAACTCCCTTGGCAGGTAGTAAGGATGGCAACACAGTGTTATAAACTTCACCATAAGCGAGCAGAGGTTTGTGATGACTGCAGAGTTTACGCACCATTTCCTATTTATGTAAACACAAACTTACTCTTTGGGTCTTATCAGTCATTTACGGCATTTGACACACGCCCTTATCCAGAGAGACTTACATAAGTGCTTTGAAGTCTCTATCAGTAAATATATTATGACACTGGTTCACTAGGACCTGGGCTAAGAATGCTATCATGCTAAAAACTCTGTTGGCAAGGAATAAAGAAAGTTTTTTTTTTTAAAGTGAACAATAAATAAAGTGCTAGTCCAAGTAATTCCGAAAGAGTCTTTAGTCGTCATTTGAAGACACCCAGTGACTCAACTGTTCGATCATCTAGGGGAAGTTCATTCCACCACCTAGGTGCCAAAACAGAGAAGAATTTAGATGCATGTCTTCTTTGTACATTGAGAGATGGTGAAACCAGTCAAGCAGTGCTGGAGGATCGGAGGGAATGCAGTGCAGTGTGGGGTATGATAAGTGCTTTGAGGTAGGAAGGTGCTGGTCCATTTTTGGCTTTGTAGGCAAGCATCAGTGTTTTGAATCTGATGCAGCCAGCTGCAGGAAGTAAGTGGAGGGAGTGTAGCAATGGGGTGGTGTGGAAGAACCTGGGAAAGTTGAAAACGAGTTATGCAGCTGCATTCTGGATCAGTTGCAGAGGTTGAATGGCACTCAGAGGCAGACTTGCTATAAGTTCGTTTGTAGTATTGTTTGTCAAGTATTTGAGTGGCCTGTGTGGAAAGAAATGGACGGATCCTTCTGATGTTGAAGAGGAGAAATAGGTATGAGCGAGAAAGATTAGCAATATGAGACGAAAAGATTTTTCCATAGTGATTGTTTATAGTTGCCCCAAGGTTACGTGCAGTGACAGAAGGAGATCAAAAAGTTGTCCAGGGAGATCAAAAGATCCTGAGGTGGGGATGAATCAGCTGCCATCTATGATGAGATATCTGCCAGACATGCAGAGATGCAGGCAGAAACATTAGTGTCTGAGGGAGGAAAGGAGTGGATTAGTTGATTTTCATCTGTATAGCAGTGGTATGAGAACCCATGTGAGGATATTACCTCACCAAGAGATCTAGTATAGATGGAAAATAGAAGAGGACCAAGTACTGAGCCCTGAGGGACAATGGAGAGCCTGAATGGAAATGTGGATCCCTTCCATGTCACCTGATATGACCGGCCTTCTAGGTGGGAAGCGAGCCATTGCCATGCTGAGCCACAAATACCAAGACTCCTGTGCAGTGTAGCTTCTCACTCCAGACAGTGAAGCTTCTCTGTCCGCATGGAAAGCGCTCAGTCCATCAAGCTGAATGGTGGTATCAGGGATGTTATGAAGCCATGTTTCCATAAAAATAAAAATGCAACAGTCCCTCATCTCACGCTGAGTAGCTCGTTGCAGTCTAATGTGGTCCAGTTTCACATCCAGAGAGCAGACATTGGAAAGTAGGATGGATGGGAGAGCAGGTCTAGTCAGGATGGCTCTTGGCCTATTGCAGACACTGGCTCACTTGCCACACCTCCTCTCACTCCGCTTGCGGTGCCTCCTCACCTGATCAGCTAGGGTGAAACGAGATCACAATTTCATAGCCTGGAATCCACAGCATTCCAAAGCTGCTCAGCTTTTCTCTCAATGCTGTGTCCAAGTAAGGTGAACAATGTTTTCCAATGTCCAGTAGAGTTTCAGTTCGGTGTCCAGTTGTAGTTAATGTTCAGTGCAACATGAAAGCATGACGAATAAATGACATTTGAATTCGGAAAACACCCTTTTGTTTGGTCCCGGTGAGGCCACTGCATCCGTATGCACCACCATCTTGGTTCATGAACAGGATGTGGAACCTGTTCATGGTGAGATCTGAGTCTCACCAAGTCCAATGCCACACGTTTGACATCCAGGCTCAAGCAGTGGAACTACTTGGATGAAAGTGTAGAGGTCGCAGGTCATAGGAAGTGTCAGCAAGCTTTTTCCACCTTCTTCATATATCAAGATGGGAACAGACATAAACAACTGGACCAGATGTCCAAAGTCCAAAGTGGTTCCAGTGGTAATAGGAGAATTAGGGGCTATGACAGATGCTGTCCAGTTCTTCATGCCTGAGACTCACTGGAGATCTATATATACACACACATACATACACATACATATACACATATGTGTTTGTGTGTGCATTTATAACTAACATATATTTTAAAATATTTTAAATTAACTCCCACACCATTCATCTGAGTGTATTGTACTTATGTGCATTCCACTCAGATTAAAGTTGAAAGTCTGCACTTTGAAGTCATATCCATTATTTAATTTGTATCCATTATTCAATTCCATTATACTGTGGTAGACACCTGACTGTATGTGCAACTTTGTGCGAGTGTGTGCGCCTCACAGTCAACTCCTCCATTTTGCTGAGTGTAAGCTCAGTATCATCCCTCATCACAGACTCCTCCTCCAATTCCTCTGAAGGGTAGAGAGGCCTAAGAAAAAAAGGAAATATTTCAAGATCTCTTCTTAAATGTTCTTGTAGGTCACTTCTAAGTGTGCTTTACCTCTTCCACATAAACTGTCTACACTTCAGGGCTTCCTCTGCCAGGCGGTCCAAGACATAACACACACGTTCCCCAGAACCAGACTTCAGCTTAGATGGAGGGAAGTCAACAAGACCACCCTACACCAAACACACAAACAATTGAGACATAATGAGATTACACTCTCTAGGAATGGCAGGTTCACTCTCTCACACACATACAGTCACACACAGTCATGTATTATTTTGTGGTTGTAACTGACCAGTGCCCTAAGGTGTGTCAGGATGTCTGAGACAACTGCATTGGGGTCATCATATTCCTGTGGTGTTTCAAACGACCGGCCACACAGTGTTATGAGCCACGCTGCGATGACACTGAACATGTAGAATTGTTCACCTGGATTACTCACTATGTATGAACTTGCAACAAAATAATGCCTGGAAGAGAGACAGAGGGGATCAAAATGGATAGGAAAAGCAGAGAAAGAAGGAATGAGATGGCACTGGTCAGATTTTGGTACAATTTCATTAATGTGCCCACTCAGTCATATATGCATTTAAATTTAAGAATGTACATTTACCTTTCCAGCAGTAAAAAAAAAGGACTTTATCAAAATACACAGAGATACACTAACTTAACAGTTCTGCAGTAGTGATTGGACAGTCATGAGTTATAAAATAAAATTACTGTTATTCAATCCAGTAGCAGCAACAAAACTCTGAACATATGTATTTTTCCCATTTTGTACATTCAGTTCCCTTAAGTTTTATATATTGTTTAGACAGATTTAAAATATTAGCAGGGAAATTTCCAAAAAAGTCAATTTGCTCACAAGCCATGGCTGATGCCATTTTGAATCTCACTGACTCTAAGGGCATACTCACACTAGACAATTCAAACCGCTCCCGGAAGCGTTCAACCCCCAAAGCCCAGTTTGACAGACCAGTGTGCTCGCTCCCTGCTACTCCCAAGCTCTGAACTCAAATGCTATCATGTGCACTTTTCAATTCATTGGAGAATATTAGGGTTAATGAAAGGTTTGGCTCTCTCCTTATAGATGAGTGTAATCGGCAAGTTAAACTGCAAATTCCTCCTGTGATGTTAGCAGCTTCAGTAAAAATCTTCTTATGCATGAAATGCAATTGTATATGTGAGAGGGCTGTGCATCACAGCGCCCAAAATAATCCACAATGTTAAAACTACGGATTGAGGTCAATTTTATGAGCACACATACTATGAGATTAAACCAAGCAAAACAGACACTACAAGGGCACAGGTGCAGAATCAAGGAAACCAAGCATAAATTTGAGATTTTGTTCTGCTCTCTGAGAGAAGCAAGTGCACTTATTTTCTGCATTCTCATTATCGCGGTTTTTGCCGAGTCTCCTTGATTCTGCTCGTATGTAGTTTCTGCTTTGCTCGGTTTAACCTTGTATCTGAGCTCTCATATAAATGATAGTGATCTCACTCCATATAATGCAAAGCGAGAGTGCTTTTCTTCAACATAAAAGTTGCATCCTGATGACCTAAATGTCCCCGGAGCAGATCACTTAGCGCAGAGCGAGTGCAGACCAATGGGGAGGAGGGACAATTGCTCCCAAGTGTGCTTCTGGCCATTCGAACCTAATGGGAGTCCACTGTAAGGCTGTGGGGACTTCATTATGATAAATCATTGCACAGCGTTAGTGTTGATTCATGAGTTTCGATACATATCTATTTAGAAACTGCATTTTTTGCCCTTTGATTTGGTACCCGATATGTATTTTCTTTTGTTTTGGTTGAATCTTACATGAAAAAGTACGCAAAAATTCTAATTGGAAATATCGTATTTTTCCCTAATTTTTTTATAAGCAAATGGAAAGGTCATGACCTGAGGTTTAATATGCAAATAATGAAACTAGGTCAAGAATACAGGCCACAAAGTGCAGCTGACTTTTCTGCTCTGGCCCTGGGCCAAGCATTAAATTAGTGAATGTGATCAAAACAATGTTTTATTAATTCTTTATTTCTCAACGTTTAGATTAAAGGACATGTTTTTTGTGCGCTTGGAAAGGGCTTCCAGCAATCTTTTAAGAGGTATTCGTATCATTTACATGTAGTAAAGTTTACCAGGTGAAATTGTGTGTTGAAGTTAACATGTTTTCACTAATTGCATGCATGGATATTATGTTCCATTAAGAGCCCAAACAATTTTCAAACAATTTCTTTATTAAGAAATGGTTTACAGAAACCACAAGTGGAACACTGTTAAGGAACATATTATAATAAATGAACAAATTAACAGTATGGTTTTTTTTTTTTTTAGTTATATGCCCACTTTACAGGCAAGACACAAAAAATGTTGACCAGAAGTTGCAGGCATTGGATCTCAGATGACTTCCTCAATATCCTGGAAGTACCACACTGTCCCCATACATCGTGACTGTTGGGATGAAAAACCTGTTCTTTCCTGCCCTGTACACTGCGTGTACTTCATACCGTTCTATACACACTGAGCACTTTATAAGGAACACCAGTATGCCCATTAATTCATGCAATTTCGTAATCAGCCAATCATGTGGCAGCAGTGCAAGGCTTAAAATCATATACATACGGGCCAGCAACTTCGGGTAATGTTCACATGAACCATCTGAATGGGGGGAAAAAAGAAATCTCTGCAATTCTGATCATGGCATGACTGTTGGTGACAGATGGGCTGGGTTGAGTATTTCTGTAACTACTGATCTCCTGGGACTTTCACACAAAACAGTCTTTGAGTAAACAGTGCTTAAGTCAGAATGCTGCAGTAAAGAAAAACATGCAGTAAGCAGCAGTTCTTAAGTCATAAATGCCTTATTGATGAGATAGGCCAATGGAAAAAGCCAAACTGATTCAAACTGGCAGAAAGGATGTAGAAACTCAGATAACTATCAGGTTCCACTTCTGTCAGTCAACTACACAAAGCTGAGGCTGCAGTGGGTACAGGCTCACCAAAACTGGACAGTTGAAGACTGGAAAAATGTAGCCTGGACTGATAAATCTTGATTTCTGCTGAATCACACAGATATGGTGAACAGCATGAATCCATGGGCCCAACCTGCCATGTGTCAATAGTCTTGGCATGTGGAGGTAGTGTAATGGTGTGGGGAATGATTTCTTGGCACACTGTGGGTCCATTAATAACAATCATCACATGAATGTAACAGCCTGTTCGAGTGTTTGCTGATCATGTTCATCCCTTCATGGCCACAATTTACCCATCTTCTAATGGCTACTTATCAGTCAATGTGCACAATGATATAAAAAATATAGTATACAATACTATATTTTTAATATTATATGTCTCTCTAATGTGAATAGATAGTACAGTTCCTGCAGAAACTGTGAGTACAGAGGGTCCTCGGGTTACATACATCTCGACGTATGACATTGCGAGTTTTCGACGCTCACGCCCATAAAAATCGAGAAGTGAGCTTATGCCTTGAGTGTCATATTTACGGACTATGCGGGCGAACTAATTTGGTTGCACGCGGCGTAAAAATACGCAGTAGCGCGGAGTACGAGTGAGGGAGTTCAGCGGCGAACATTATATTAAACGTATATTTATCTCCTTTTCCTTTTTCTGTGGCTTAGTTGTGTTTTTATGTTCTAGATTATGATTTTACAACTGTGTTAGGATAGGTAAGTGACTCAGGCTAGGGAGTGTTTCGACTTACACCAAAATTCTGGTTACATCACTGTTGTAGGAACGGAACTGTGTCGTAACCCAAGGACCCCCTGTATTTTCAATGTAAAATCTTCAGTATCACAAACACAGACATACACTTTCTACCTATTACCTGCTGAATATACATTTAACCCTTGGCTAATCTGACCATATTCCCCCATCTGTACTGCTGGTAAGAGGAAAAAGAAATAATTTGATCCGTTTGGTCTTTCATATTGGAAAACATCTGAAGCACAAAGCGCTTTCATCCAAAGAAATGACTCTAAATGTGACGAGTGAAATGGTTTAGGAGTAGTCAATGACACAGCGCATTGTCTCTGTTAAATAGCATGCTCAGGACTTGGAAAATACTTACAATATTGCATCCATGGATCATTTCAGAAAAGTCACAATCGTTTTGATGCCAAAATGTGTAGATTTATAGGGATTTCTTGTTTAAAACAGGCAATATCTTTTAAGCTTGCGAACTTTTAAACGGAGTATAAACTTCAAAATGTTTCCCTAAACAACACAAATCAATACTCAAAAATACATTATAAATTATTTATGCAGACAAAACATATAAAATAATAAGAACTTACATATTATCACAAAGGCTTACACTTGTAAGAGCCCCTCTGCTCAACCAACCACTTTCTGTTGTCCGGCCCACTTGGACAGCCATTCATGCAAATACCCAGTGCTGGGACCTGCTTCGATTATCAGCCCAAGTTCCCAACACTCTTAACTCCAGCATTTATTCTTATGAGCTTTGTTTTCCAATATTCAGCAAAAGTTGGTGATGAAGTTCGCAGTGCAATAACAAATTATATTTATTTTGGAAGCATGTAGGCAAGATGGGTTAGAATATAGAATTCCCATAATACATTATGGGATATTTATGGGTTAGAAATTAGTCTAGCATGAATGTCAGCTCTCTTACAGAATGTCCATTTCCCTTTTTTGAGCTTCTTTTTCATCTTGTATCATCACAAACAAAAGATCCACTGAAAAATAAGCTTTTTTCAAAAATATGCAAGGCACAAGACTCAATGAGATATGGCGGTGCTATAGTCACTGGGCCAAGCCTCAGTCCATGAGTAACTATCACAAGCACTGATTTGTGTGCCAAGCCTTCATGAGTTTTTCATCATTATTGGATCCACCTAAAAATAGACAGTATTAAAGTAAAAAAGGGAAAAATATGTATATAACCACAAGAGGCAATGACAGGTCTTTGCCCCTCCAGTGTTATCACCTGATTAACACACCACACCAAAGGAGTTCTTTTTTTATTATGCTGAAATGGGTGAAAAGGTCACTCCCAGATGGTGGAGCTATACCAGAGAGTAACACTGGGCATGTGGATAACGATCATAACCCATAACTATCGCAAATCTGACATGAATGTGATGAACCATCTAGGACCACTATAGCCAAGATAGATGGAAAAAGTCACTCTTTCTGTGGCCAGATGGTGGCACTGTAGCAAGGTGTCACTCTGGGCCTGGATATACCACCATAAACAATAACTTGTGAAGTTTGAGCCATATCAAGAAATGCATGGAGAAATTATTATTTTGAGGTGGGAATGAATAAATAAATAAATAAATAATGAATCTCAGGGAAACAATAGGACTCTACACACCTCCAGTGCTTGGGTCCTATAATAAAAACATGCCAAAAACAATAGGCCCTAAAAAAACGGAAGCAATAGAGTCCTGTGCTGCTAATAAATAAATAAATAAAATTTTAAACATCAGTTCCCATGCCCTAGTAATAAACACTCCAAAACAATAGGACTTTAGAGACATCTCCAGTGCTCAAGCCCTACTAATTTTTATGAACGGACCTTGCACCTATGGTGCTCGGGCCCTAATAATAATAATCCGTACAGATCCAATAGCATCCTTGCCCCTTCAGTGCTTGGCCCTAAATAACATTTCCAAAACAACAGGGCTTTAGCACTTCAGGTGCAGGCCACCAGCCTGTACCTCCAGGGCTTGGGCCCTACATGACATTTTTTAACTGTTCTTCTAGGGCAGAATGATTGTATAGCATTCATCTTTAATAGAAACAAAACCCAAGAACTTGTTGCACAAGTTTTAATTTATTGTGGGTTTTCTGAAATCAACACATGATCAAAATTATAGTCAAAAATGTACATACACCTACTTAGATCATTAATTCTGTCAGGCCAAAAGTTCTGAAATGTCTTTCAACTTGCCAAGACTTGTTCCCATTAGTGATCATGAATGACTTCAGCTGGTAGCTTCCCTGTGCCAAAATAAAAATGGTTTGTTTGACAGTACTTATTGTACTTATTGAATTCTGCCAGAAGCTTGGCTCTGATGGCTACCAAAATGCCTGGTCAAGGTGAAACCTGCTAAGGAACACTAAACAAAATATTAGGTATGCTTTACGTATATTGTTGACCCTGTATATATAACTTTGACCTTGAGTTGAATGCATAAAACACAAAATAAATGTATTAATTTATATAAACTAGTCCACCAAATTCCTGTTTTTTCTTTTTTTTTTATTAAAAATGTATGTTATACAATTATTCAGCAATAGAAAAAGAACCGTTTAAAGAAATCATCGAAAGCCCAATATTGCCATGACATTCATGTCCATGATGAATGTATGAAAACTTCTGATCACAACTGTGGATGAATAGCTAGCTGCAAGCTAGATACAAGCTGTCTAGCAGTGGGTTCAATATTCACCAGACATTCACGGATATTTTCTGTATTTACTCTATTAAAACATGGCAAAAACAAACAAAACGTACATTCACAAATTTGTACATGTTTGTGAAAAAACACACACCTTGGTTATTCAATTAATACCTTTAATAAATTGTGAAAATGTGAAATAATCCAGCTCCTGTGATGTGTTCATGCAGTAATCGGGTTTTTGACAGTCCACGACATTTCAAAATAAAAGTCATGAACAAAAAAACTAGAATTTGTAAAAAAACAAAATAAAAAAAAAAAACATTACTACACATTAAAGCTTCATTTCAATGTGTGATATACTTACACAAAATAAACAGGACATGCAGGGCTTACAAACACCCTTGTGTTTGTACCTGTAAATAATAATATAAACAGACATTGGCCAATATAATGCTCCAAAAACACAGAACTAAGCAACTAATTTTTAACTTGTGGTCAAAGAACATCACTGGACCGTCACATATTGTGCACTTTGGCACTTGTGAAACTTGCAAATAATTTCTGAAATTGACTTATGTGCCTCAATCCATTATTTCCTATGCAGGTGCCTTGTAGGCCATCGTAATGGTCCAACGACAGTACCTAGCAACTCCATTTCAACTTGTGCTCAAAGAACATGACTGGACCTCAACACGTCATGCACTTTGGCACATGTGAAATCTGTAGAAAGTTTGTGAAATTGATTTATGTTCCTCAAGTCCATGATTTCCTGTGCAGGTGCCATATAGGCCATCATAATGCTCAAAAACAGTTCCTAGCAACCATTTCAACTTGTGCTCAAAGATCATGACTGGACCTTCACACACAGTGGGGCAAAAAAGTATTTAGTCAGCCACCAATCGTGCAAGTTCTCCCACTTACACAGATGAGAGAGGTCATCAAAGGTATACCTCAACTATGAGAGACAAAATGAGAAAAGAAATTCCAGAAAATCACATTGTCTGATTTTTAAAGAATTTATTTGTAAATTATGGTGGAAAATAAGTATTTGGTCAATAACAAAAGTTCATCTCAATACTTTGTTATATACCCTTTGTTGGCA
>JAQQZX010168540.1:0-22636 GCA_030068355.1 Notoglanidium maculatum
AGGTGGTTCTTCTTCAGTGTCCTCAAAAAGAAGAGGCACTGATGGGCCTTCTTGACCAGGCTGGAGATGTTGGTTGATCAGGACAGGTTCTCTGAGATGTGGGTCCCCAGGAATTTGAAACTGGAAACCCGTTCAACAGCCATGCCATTGATGTGGATGGGATCATGGGTGTCTCCCTCCTCCTTCCTGAAATCCACAATGAGCTCCTTGGTTTTGCTGGTATTCAGGAACAGGTTATTGTCAATGCACCATACAGCTAGCTGCTTTACCTCTTCCCTGTAGTCAGACTCATCGTTGTCACTAATGAGACCGATCACCGTAGTGTCATCTGCAAACTTGATGATGGAGTTGGATACATACATAGGCCTGCAGTCATAGGTGAAAATGGAGTAGAGGAATGGGCTCAGCACACAGCCCTGTGGAGTGCCAGTGTTGAGTGTGATGGTGGTGGAACAGTTATGTCCTGACCTAACATGCTGGGGTCTGTTGGTCAGAAAGTCCATGATCCAGTTACAGATAGAGTTGCTGATTCCAAGATCTACAAGTTTAGTGATCAACTTGGAGGGAATGACTGTATTGAATGCTGAGCTGAAGTCAACAAACAGCATTCTCGCATAAGTATTCTTGTTGTCCAGGTGTGAGAGTACACAGTGAAGCGCTGTGGATACAGCATCCTCTGTATTCCTATTTCTTCGGTAGGCAAATTGGTGAGGATCCAGTGTGGGGGCAAGCATTTCTTGAGGTGTTCCAGGACCAGTCGCTCACAGTGCTTCATAACTATGGGCGTGAGTGCTACAGGGCGGTAGTCACGTCAGTGATGAGTGTTTCGGCACTGGCACTATGGAGGTGGTCTTGAAGCACGCTAGTACTGCTGCCTGGGCAAGTGACAGGTTGAAGATGTCTGTAAAGACCCCTGCAAGCTGCTCAGCACATGCTCTATGCACACGTCCAGGAATGCCGTCGGGGCCAGCAGCTTTGTGAGCATTGATACTGCTCAGTGCGTTATGGACATCTAAGAGGGTGAGTGTGAGGGTATGGCAGTCATCAGAGGGTAGGGTTTTGGCAGTTTATATTCAGAATTTATATACGTTTGTGAAGCTGCTTTGTGACAATGTCTGTTGTTAAAAGCACTATACAAATAAAACTGAATGGAATTGAATTTAACTTGCCCAGGTGTCACAGTTGGCACAGCAAATAGTATGTGCACCTATGGCATATTAATCATTGCCATGGTGTGCCATTGCATGTCTTAGACGTGTCACATATTTATGGAAGATGTGCACCTAGCATGTAACTTATGCGTGACAGATGACGTGAACTATGCATAACTTTGTCAAGATGACAACAATGTCATGCCCCCTTTCTGGCAAACATTGTCACTCCACAATGCAGACCTATTTGTGACCAAACTTCTTGCAAGTGTCAGAGCTGCTTTACAGTTGGACTACTCAGAAGTAATTTTGAAAGACATTATCATAACCGAAATTAATTTGATTGGACAGTAAGTTTTGCTTGCTACACCTCCTCTAATATCACAGCAAACCTAAAATGTTTATTGTGATAGAAACCTACACATAGCTCATAATGTAATCCATGAATTTATCTGACTGACATAACATTTAAAGAACTTGAACCTTGCTCCTGGACATCTATTTTCCTACAGAATTCAGTTCCAGATGGAATTCAGCACACCTTAAAGCCCCCCAGGGGTAGTACGCTATTAATCAAATTCGAGCATGAGACTGCATGTCACTGCAGAAGAAACAAGACTAACCAGTCTGACTTAAAAGGGGCATATTTCACACAGACTGCCACAAAGACTGTCACTGAGAAGTTACATGCTGAGATCAGCCAAACTGTCATCAGTCTCACAAGGCTCAGTACTTGATCCTCTCTGTTCTCCCTCTATACTCTTGGTGAGATCATATCCCCACATGGGTTTTCATAGCACTACTATGCGGATGACACCCTACTCATGCTCTTCTTCCCTCCCCCAGACTCTCATGTTTCCACTCAGATCTCAGCATGTCTGGCAGATATCTCATCATGGATGGCAGCTTATCAGCTGAAACTTAATCCCAGCAAAACTAAGCTGCTGTTCATACCAGCTGATTCATCCCCACTTCAGGATCTTGTGATCTTCCTGGACAATTCTCCGATCTCACCTTCAGTCACTGCATGCAACCTTGTGGTAACCATCAATCAACTGTCCTTTTCCTCTCACATTTCTAATATGACACACTCATGTCAATTTCTCATTTACAACATTAAAAGGATTTGTCCGTGTATATCCACACAGTCCACTAAGGTGCTTGTTCAGTCCCTTTTCATTTCAAGACTAGACAAATGTGTCACGGCCAGGCAGAGACAGAGCCAGGTAGGGACGCACCAGGCGGATGGTAGGTTCCGTAGGCAGACAATCCAAGGGGAAAATCCAGAGAGCAAAGACATAAGGCAGGTTGGGGATCAGGCGATCGGTGAACAAGAAATTAGTAAACGAGAAGCAGAAGTCAAAGAACCAAAAAACATACTATAACTGGCTTGGCAATGTCAGGAAACTGAGCATTTGCTTCACAAATGGTAAGTGTGAGTAGGAGTCCTTACGTACTGCTGGTGATTGGCTTGTGGATGAGAAACACCTGCGGTTCATTAGTACTCAGGTGAGCTGGAGCGATGGTGGTGCTGTGATTTGTAGTTCGTGTTGGCCATTTTACTATGTTGAAAGGGATGGTGGGAACTGAAGTTCATGTCTGGTTCAGATGTTACTGTGACATACTGCAACTTGCTCCTGCCAGGTCTGCCTCTGAGCACCATTTGACCTCTGCGACTGATCTACATTGCAGCTGCACTACTTGTTTTCATTCTTCCTAAGTTCTCCCACACCACCCTCTTGCTCTGCTCCCTCAACTGGCTTCCTGTTGCTTACCTGCATCAAATTTAAGGTTTTTGTA
The DNA here is from genome assembly GCA_030068355.1 of Notoglanidium maculatum. Taxonomy (NCBI): domain Eukaryota; kingdom Metazoa; phylum Chordata; class Actinopteri; order Siluriformes; family Auchenoglanididae; genus Notoglanidium; species Notoglanidium maculatum. Next base: position 2,952 of record JAQQZX010168540.1, read on the forward strand.
CACCTATTGGCGGAAGAAGCAGGTGGCATCTGTCCATCTAGAGGATGTGAATGAAGAAGCTCTGGAAGGATCTAAGGTCTGGTTATTACACAGCAGTAAATGATAAAAATAATATAAATATATTCAAACACATATACATATACACAACATAGTAGTGGTCTATAAGTAGAGAGAGATCTGAACATCACCTGGTCAGAACCAATGTATGGTTGGTTAGCACTTCATATTCCAAGAAATTCAGATCAGCAGGTTCTGTCCCACATAAAAAAAATGTTAAACCCAGCTAGATATAAATATCAGGAAATGAAAGCTGCTTCTGATATTTTATTTCATATTTATCTTTTGATCTCAAACCCAAATGTCTTCAGTGTATAGAAAAAACAATAGAATTGCCCTTGCATTTCTAATACTGAAGGGGACTGTAAGTCTGCTGTAATTTTCCACTGAAAATTCCTACACAAGCTCTCAGGAGGATTAGTTTGTGTAGCAGCCATGTGATAGCTGTTTTTATGCCAGTGTAGGAATTTCTGCCAAAGTAAACATAGTTTACACACAAACAGACAAAAAGGAAATATTAATAATACTACACTGCATAAACAAAAGAATGGTTCAAAAAGAGGTACAACACTTTTGGAAAGACTTCTGAACAGAAATGTTAAGTCTGTCTTATGTAAATTACAGGCATGCACAGACATGCATGGTTTCAGTCAGGTTTAGCTATGAACATTATTAGCCACCACTGCCATTTATTATACAAAGGTGGTGAATAATCATTCTTCAAGTAAATTACACAAAGCACTGCAGAAACTAGGGGGGGTGTTTATCATTTCTAAGGCTGCTGAATTGTGCTTTTCCTGCTTGAGGCCCACCTGATGTCTTATATTTAGCAAACACTGGATGGTTTCACATCCCATATCTTGGAGAGGAATCCATGGGAAAGGCCTTGAACAGCAGAGTAGCCCTCAGTTGGTCAGCCTTTATCATTTCTGATATGAGTCAAATCCCTGAAGTCGGCACTTATTCATCTGCCTTGTCAATACATGATAAAATGAATTGAAAAATAAACAGTTTTGAGTTATAAAAGTATTATAATCCTTATGATGAAAAACACTAATATTGACCTAAAATGGCACTGTCACCTCTAGGGTTGGAGGGGGCTAATATGTAATGAACAAATCTTTAAAAATAAGGGAACTGGAAGTGGCAATACAGATAACTGACATGTGTTGCATTCACTGTGAGAACACTCATGTCTCATTCTTCTTTTTTCAACCAATTGCAGGCATGATTTATTTTCCCAGCTTTCCATCCAAGATGGTCTCCTGGGTCATGAAATCACACAAGGAAAGTTTAATTTCAGTGCAGTATTAGAGGCAGGGATGAATACAGCCTCAAGATGAGTCAGATGGGTCTTTTGTGTTGTTTCCACAGCAGCTATGAGGCTCACGTGAAAGACCTGCTGAGCTTTGAGTGCACTGCCAGCAGATTAGAACTTTATCTGACCCCTGTACACTTAAGAAACCCTGCAGGAATGTTCACTGGACACGGAGTACCCAGTTTCCAGAGAGGCTGATTGTGATAGCTGAAAATTATAATAGATGTTCACTGGACACTGAGTACTGTTTGAAATTTAAACAAGCAACTTTTTGTTTTACAGAGGATTTGACATAGGAAACTTCTTCTGTGAATGGATGTATGACTACAACTGCAACACAACTTCATTTTTCAGAACCAATACCAAGAATTATTCAACCAAAGCTCAGCATGTATGAGATGTGGAAGGGTAAATTTACCTCAAATATAGACAATGGCAGCTTGAACATAGGGGCAGGTGGGGCAGAGTTTCACCATATGTATCAGCTGTTCAGCAAATATTAATCTTCATGAATTCTAATTACATCTTTTGAGTGACCAATAATTAAAAAACATTGCTATTTGACAGATAAAATATTCAATGTTCCATTGATTTGCTTGCCTATTTAGATGTTGTGCAATCACAGGGCAGCACACTCACTGCTCCATTTAGTGCCATAGAGTTATTACTACACCTAGTGGTTGAACATATAAACTGCTACAAGCTCTAATGGAAGCCCACTGGGGCATGCTGCACTGTGCTCACTCTGTTACAGTTAATGACAAGATTGCCAAATTAGGCTAGATAAAAATACTCTTATTATCTAGCAAAAATAGAAATAAGTCTTAAAAATTGGTGGTGGTAAGGTGGTGCAGTGGTTAGCACTGTCGCCTCACAGCAAGAAGGCGCTGGGATCGATCACCCAGGGTGCCTTTCTGTGCGGAGTTTGCATGTTCTCCCCGCGCATGCATAGGTTTTCTCCGGGTGCTCCGGTTTCTTCCAACAGTCCAAAGACATGCAGATTAGGTCAACTGGCTACTCTAAATTGCCCACATTCACACCATAGGTGTGAATGTGAGCGTGTGTGGCTGTTTGTCTGTGTTGGCCCTGTGGTGGACTGGTGACCTGCCTAGGGTGTACCACACATCTCGCCCGAAGATGCTGGGATTGGCTCCAGCTTCCCCGTGACCCAGATGGATAAAGCGGTATAGATAATGGATGGATGGATAGATGCAATTCTTTAAAAGCTACTTGTCTGAATATGACCCTAACTATTGAAAAAAAGTGGAAGGTTTTATACTGGCCAAGTCAATCATCAGACCTTAACCCAATTGAGTGGCATTTCAACTCCTAAATAGGAGACTGGAGAGAGAAACCCCCAAACAAACAATGACTCAGAGAAGCTGCAGCACAAACCTGGAAAACCATTACAAAAGAAGAATGCAACAGTTTGGTGATATTGGTGGGTTGCCAGCTTGATGCAGTTATGCCAAGCAAGTGATATGCAACCAAATATTATGTGTTGTTTACTTTAATTTACTTAAGACTATCTGTCCCAATATTTCTGCTCCTATAAAGATTTTGCTAACAGAAAATATAATTTTAAATAAATCTAGATATAAATACGAGGAAATGAAAGCTACAGTTCTACTCTATCATTTCTTCTGCATCTTTTGATCTAAAACCCAAATCTGAGATGTGTTGTATTCACTTTGAGAACACTCATGTCTCATTCTTTTCTCATCTTCAGGCCCTTTTGATCAATATATTTATAGCCATACAGACTATTATTATTCAAAGAGAATTCATATTAATGGAATGCATTTCTAAACTGAAAGAACTGTGAAAGAAAAGAGCTGTGCTTTTGTGTACATTGTTTTAGCCTAAAATGAATGAATTAAAAAAACAAAAACATAATTAAATAGGCTGGTAATCAGTTAATTCTCATTTTTCCAAACGTTTCAATTCGTTGGTGTAGTTGGTGAGCCATCTTGTGGAGACAAATATATTTTCAGCTCCAGAATTACGGTCAGCCTTGGTAAAAACAGGTTAAGGGGTTAAGAAGAAATATCTCTGTGGAAAATTGTGGACACACAAACGCTCTGAAAGTATTGGAACTGCAATTCTTTTGTTTGGGATCATAAGATGAATACGAGATGATTTCAGCATTTATTTAATGACATTTACATCTAGATGTGCTAAAGAATTTGATTGTGGCATTGTGCTTTGAACCAAGCAAAGTATGCATTTAACCCATCCAAGCAGTGAACACACACAAGTGAGAAGTACACACATACCCAGAGCAGTGGGCAGCTCTATGCTGCAGCACCCGGGGAGCAGTTGGGGTTAGGTACCTTGCTCAACTTCAGCCATGGACTCAAAGGTAAGGGAAGGTAATCACTCACACACACACACACACACACACACACACACACACACACACCCACACCCACACCCACACCCTGCTGGTTCACAGAATCAAACCAGCAACCTTTCGGTCCCAAACCCACTTCTTTAATATTTAGGCCACGACTGCCCCTCAACATAGAAACAACATAGAACCTGGCACGTTTGGTGACAGACAACCCACTTTTAGGTGGAACAAAGGTATTCTAACATTGTGGCCATTCACACCTATGGGCAATTTAGAGTAGCGTGTCTTTGGTCTGTGGGAGAGAACCAGAGTGCTCAGAGGAAATCCACACAGGCATGGGGAGAACATGCGAACTCCACACAGAAAGGCTCCAGTCAGACTCAAGGTTCAAACCCTGAACTTTCTTGCTCTGAGGCAATAGCCTTAACCACTGCACCACCATGCTACCAAAAATTGATTATTGGAGTTACTGGGAGTTGAACCAGTCTGGCCTTTTTCATCTTGACCTTTAATGGCATGATTTTTTGCATTGGGCTGCTGATGCATGATTGGCTGCAGGTTTATAGGTGTTCCTAATAAATTGGATATGAGTGTATACACAGTTTCCTCGGAAAATATTAGAACAGCAAGGCCATTTCTTTTATTTTGTCGTACACTGAAGACATTTGAGTACTTACAATATCGCTTCAACACACTAATAAATTTATATCAATGTCACTTTATTTTTGAAAGGCTTAGCACTGTGAGTCTGTTTATACCAGCTGCCCCTGGAAATGTACTGAAGTGTATTAGGGCAGGTAATCAGTTATCAAACTAAATACAAATTTATCTTCTTAACAAATTCCAAATAAACTTTCTTATAATGTACGTAACATTATATATTAACATTAGAGCAGTCAATGTTAAAAAAACAACATTCTTACTTTCACCATAAAATGAACTACACTTTCATAGTGAGCACTAATTGAAGCCCATTTTACTAGTATACATACACTTACAGCAATAAACGGATAACGCACGGTGCATACAAGGAGTAGTTGAACACAAGAAAATCCACATAGGCTGTAATCCAAACTAGGAACCATAGAGCTGTGTGGCAGCAACGCTACCCACTGCTCCACCCCAACATGCAAAAAATATAGTTAACTTTTATAATTAGTGTTAGTAGTGTTATACTAAGTGTTTTAGTATAATATCTAGAAGAAAAGAAATACCTAAAAAAGAAAATTTGTTAAATTGTCCTTGAAATGCATTACTATTCTAATTATTTTAAACACAATCCGCAAAAATATTCCACACATATATTTAAAAATAACTATCTAACAAGGGTATTTAGGAAATTAAATAAAATTCTAAGAAAAAATACATTTTACAGTAAAAAAAAAGTAAATAGCACACTACAATAAAATTTTATTTACAATATGATCAATGTTTACTTTCTAGTATATAAAAAGTATAAAAAATATTTAAAGATTTAGGATATTTTAATTAGGTATACACATTTGTTAGTATATTTATAGCATACTCCTATACTGTCTGCTTTGTCTAAGCAAAGGTTGGCTTATTGGAGTGGTGGACATCATCTTGGCTTACAAGGCAGTCCTCTACTGTGTAGTGGCACTCTACAAGGAAAAACTTTTGAAATACACATTATTTAGAGATGTGCTGCTCCAGGACGTTTGTGCTATTGCTACATTAGTATCTCTTCTGGCACATTCTCCAGATTCTACAAGGTTAATGTTTGCCCTTCCAGTGGTCTGTGTGGAATGGTCACTCTGAGAACCTTTCACAAGGTTCTCACTGCCCATGGCAATTATTTGGTGTTCATGGAACCAAAGTCATATATGTAACTAGTATTAAACAATATGAACTGCTTTCACATATATTTTCATATATTTGCTTATTTTTTCACATTTATTTTTACATATCCCCATGATTTATTATGTGAAGTTCACATATTCACACGATTTCACATTTCATATATAAAAGTCTAAAAATTATTGTTTTTCTAGTTTTGATTAGGTGTTTAGGTGATTAGACTAGGTGATTAGGTATTTTGAACAATTCTTTAAAATTAGTATGTGATTCCTACTTTCTGGTGCAGACCTTTCTGGTGTACTGTTCCCTAATTTTGTTTACAAATTATTTCCTTTATAACACAATACTGATCATTGGGTGAAGTCCATAATTATGTCCATGGCATGGTTACTTTTATAAATAGAGGAAATGCCATTTGGCAACTGGCTGTCGAACTGCAAACATCATTAGCCTCCAGTGCTCGTCCTCCATACTTTGACTCTTTCCAAAGCTTAGCTGACCAATTAGGCGCTTGGACCTCTTACGGGTACAGATCTCATGGACGGACAAAATGAGGATACATTCTGTGATCTGAGCTTCTGGCAGTGTGAAGATCAGGACCTCATTGAACACAGTTATGTCCCAACGCGTCTTCTCAGAGGTTCTCTGATGTCTGCTCTTACACTGGTTACACACAATTTTGGCTCTGGCATATAAAGCTAAAAGCAAACAGAAGAAATTCTTCAGCGCAATATGTGACCTTTCAACAATGTTAATTCACTCAATTAATTGGCCAAACATTCCAAATCCTCTCCTATTGTACTGTACCTCTTGCGCCTAATCTAGTTCAGTTTAAATAAAAAAATTTTGTTCAATTCATCTCTGCATGTTTTAACAAAAATAAAATTTGCTTTACCTCTTTTTACCGTACTAGAACGGGAAACCGTCCTGATCTTCAGGACTCCCACCTCCAGTCTATGAGATGTGGGCATATATTTCAGAGACAGAAGGACCTCACCAACAATGTCCTGCAAAATTAAAAGTTATGGTATTTTACCAGACTACAGAAACTTCTTGAGCAAGCCTCTGTCAGCACTGTCTTCTGCCTAAAATCATTTTTGCCTAGCTATGTATATTCATAATTTCAGATCAACTTGTGTTAAATTTAAGTTCTAAGTTGCTAACAAACCAAGGTATGTTACGAACAGTTACCAAAATACACATGCTTTTATTGCTTAAAAAGGTTTATAATATAATAACATTCAAAACTGTGCTGCAACATTGTAGAAGTGCTGTATTTACCATTTCTGGTTTAAAATGAGTTATAGTATTTCTTTTCAGATAAACTGAACACTTTAAATGCTATTTCAGTATAATTACAGCAAACATGTGAATTTGCTCTGAATAAACTTTTGCTTAGAATATTAACCAAGAATGTATAAAGTCTTGCTTTGACGTTTTTGTTGGTTTTAATTATGTAGACTCACTTTCTTGGGTCTTTGTAGGTCTTCCAGCATTTCCAATGGATATAAGATTTTTAGACCATTTAGAGATGCACGAACCTCACCCAAAATACCATGTCGGGAGTATTTATCAAAATCTCTCACCTGAAATGGCAATGTAAATAATTCTTAATACAGAAACAACATACAAGCACATGAATGATGATATTAAAGGTCAGATGTATGAACAGGGGACAGCACAAAATGCAACTTAATGTGACCATACAGTGCCCTCACACAGCTCTGAAATTATTTCACATAGCTGATATAGGTGTTCAATAACATTTTTCCTTCAATAAATTAAAAGATAATTTAAAAACTGTGGTTTGTGTTTCCTCATGTTCTCCTTGCTTAATAATTCCTTTTTTATGAGGATTTGAACTCATTTAGTGTGTCAAATGTGCAAAAATAGAGGGAATTAGGCGGGGGACAAATACTTTTTTTTACAGCACTGTTGACTCTTGTCCAATGTGACTTGCTTCAATGTGACTCACTGTGACATTTCAAAATGTAGCGCACCAAACCGTCTTCATAGTTAGAACAATATATCCAATATTAATTTGTGAAATAAATAACATAGAAAAGGGGTCATGACTTGGCATATAGGAACAACAGTAGAAAACAGTTGAAAGTCTTTGGGCATACAAACAATAATCTAATTTTTGAATTCTGTGCAATGTGGGCAGAATCAACAGCAGTAGCAGAAATGGGTAAAGAAGGCAGTGAGGCTATTCTTTGGCTCATACATACCGACCTAGAAGACTGTGTAGCTCCACCAGGGAAAACTACAGTTGACAGTGATCTCCCTCTGAAGGGACACAACTCCAAGTGGTCACCAAAAAAGCCTCATGTTATTAGTGACTTAGAGCTTGTGGCCCTCTCTGTGACACTAGGATGCATTTCAGTCTGTGGTATTTTGAGGTTAGCCCCAGGCAGATAACCCACTTCTGAAATTTCCTTAATTCCAACAGATGCAAGGGGACTACTGCTGCAGCTGTGTTATTAACAAGCCTAGCACAGTTTGGAAAGCACAATTTTCACATGCAGAGATTATATTAATAAAGAGCCTCTCAAATCAAAACACAAAACAGGAAAATCAACTGGGTCACAGAACCTAAGAACTGAACTTAGTTAAGAGACAGGACTACTAACACCATACTCATAACAATCATCAAACGACAAAGCAGCAGCAAAGTAACAGAACAAGACCCCAAACCAAACTGAAGTCATGGCTTAAATAAACAATCAAACCCAAAATAGATATCGGTGTACACATTTAAGGTCTGTAGAACTGGGCAAGGTCATGCATGGGAACAGTAGTTCATAGATGATAATGAAGACCCAATTTTATGTTCTCGTAACATGCGAGGGCCTGCTAACTTCACACCTGATTGCCAACCCCTTGAGTGAAACACCTTACTTTAATTGCCCTAGAGGTTCACATGCTTTTCTAACAGAGATATTTAATGATAGATAATTTTGCTCAATAAATAAATATAAACACTATAATGGTTTTACATCATTTGTTTAAGTAGGTTCTCTTTATCTAGTTTTAAGGCTTGCATGAAAATCTGTCAAATTTATGCAGAAATATAGAAAATTGAAAAAGGTTCACAAACTTTCTAGCGTTACTGTACATTTACTGTGCAAGAACAAGCATTTCAATTTAAATTCCTACAAGTTGGGCACCCAGCACCACATTTATTCTCAAAATGCATACAGCAGTCTCTATAAACTATTATTACCAGAAGGACAAGGATACTGCTGTATTTGGACAACTGGCTGCTATGTGCCTCCACCAAGGAGCAGGACATCTGGGACATGTCCACCTTCCTTGCACACATTATGGAGCTCAGATAATGCACAATGTACAAGCAATATACAGATTATGTAAAAGACAGACAACGTAAATAAGGTGCGAGTGTGTGTGTATGGTAGTGCAAACAACATGTGCATCACATATGGGTATGAAACTGAGAGGTATGAATATTTGTGTAGTACAGTATTTTGAAGTATGATGTAGGGTGAAATAGTTACAATTTACTTGGAGAAACAAGAGTACTATAGCTATGGCACAGCAGATGATTCCATTCAGCTATTGATGAGGTTATTGGCATGAAGAAAGAAACTGTTCCTGTGTCTGGTGGTTTTTGAATACTAGAGTTCTCTAGTGTCTGCCAGATGGGAGGAGTTCAAAAGGGGATCTGTAATGGTTTTCCCTGCTCCTTTCCTGGATCTTGAAGAGTAAGACAGTGGGCAAGGGAGTACCAATGATTTAAATTTATTTTAGCTTTTTTATTGTTCACTGCAATCTGATCTTCTCCTGCTTTGTGGCTGCTCTAAACCAGATTGTGATGAATGTGCACAGCATGATCTATGGCTGAGGTGTAGAATTGGCTAAACAGCCCATGTGAAGGCCATATTTCCTCAGTTGCTGCAGAAAGTACTTCCTTTGCTGGGCCTTTTTGAGGATGGAGTTGATGTTGGTCTCCCACTTCAGGTCTTGAGAAATGGTAATACCCAGAAACTTGAAGGTTTTCACAGTTGACGCAGGGCTGTTGGATATTGTGAGGGGAAGAAGTGTTAAGTGTTGTCTATTAAAGTTCAGTCATTTCCACAGTCTTGAGTTCAGCTCCAAGTTGTTCTGACTGCTCCAGAGCAGTAGCCATTCAACCTCCCATCAATATGCACACTCATCGCCATCTTGGATGAGTCAGATGACTATAGTGTTGTCTGCAAACTTCAGCATTTTAACAGCTGGGTCCTTGGAAGTGCAGTCATTGGTGAAAAGGAAGAAAGAGAAGTGGGGAGACGACACATTCTTGGAGAGCACCTCTGCTGTCTGTCCATATGGCAGAAGTGACTTCCTCCATCTTCAACTGCTATTTACTGCCTGTCAGGAAGCTGGTGATCCAATGACAGATAGCTGGGGACACAGTGAACTGGGAGAGTTTGGAGGAGAGGGTTTCTGGGATGATGGTGTTGAACGCCGAGCTGAATTCCATAAACAGGGTCCTTAATTATGTCCCTGGGCAATCAAGGTTTGCAGGATGTAGTGCAGTCGTATGATGACTGCATCATCCACTGACCTGTTTGCCTGGTAGGCAAATGGCAGAGGGTCCAGCAGGTGTCCTGTCATGCTTTTCAGGTGGACCAGCAACATTCATACAAAAGACTTCCTTTCCACAGATGTCAAAGTGTGACAGGCCTGTAGTCATTCAGTCCTGTGATGGAGGGTTTATTGGGGGCCAGGATAATGGTGGAGCATTTGAGGTAGTAGGGAACATAACACAATTCCTGAGATCTGTTGAAGATCTTTGTGAATGTGTGATAACGGCAGTTGCTGATGATTCAAAATGGGTGAGAGGTGTGAATTTGTTCCTCTCAAACCTGCAGTAAAAGTCATTGAGGTCATCAGCCAGGCCTTGTTTGCCTCAGTAAGAAGACAGTTGGAACAGCTGTCTAGCAAAAAAAATCACTCCAAGTTGGTAGCGAATAATATTATGGGTAGTCACAAAGAACCCCAGGGTAACATCCAAGGACCTACAGGCCACTCTTGCATTCTGTATGGTGAACTGAAGTTCACCATCAGTCAAACACTGAATAAGAAAAATGTGCATGCAGGATAGCAAGGAAGAAGCCACTAGTCTCAAAAAAGAACACTGCTGTTCATCTGAAATTTGCTCAATATCATATGGATAATCCACAAGCCTATTGGTTGAATTTTCTGTGGACAGAAAAATCCAAAATAGAACTTTTGGGTTTAAATGAAAACCATTATATTTGGCAAAAACCAAACACTACATTTCAACCTAAGAACCTCATCCCAACCGTGAAGCATGAGGGCAGCAGTATAATGATTTGGGGCTGCTTGTCATGCTTATGCCTGCACAAACTGCACAAGCCGCTCACCTGATCACATGTCTAAACTCGCTCTACTCTACCTCTCCAGACATCTAAGTGGATGCAGGAGCACCCAAATAATACACACACTCACACTCAGTACTCTGTTACAAAAGAACTTTCAGTTTCATTCACAGTTTGCGAAGCAGTAATTGAACTCCTTCATTGTGACCACTAGTGCCAAGGCGTTATTTCACGTATTTGATTTCAAGTGTATAACTTTATTCTGGTTTCCTGGTTTCTGAGTATCTGCCCTGCCTGTGTTGTCCTTTTTTCCTGATCATGTGACCACTACCTGCTTTGTATTCTGCTCCTGCCCTATGATTCTGTACCTTTGCACAGTGATTTTTGCATAAAGAACAGAAACCACACCTACATATTGTCCAAATCATAACATTGCTGCCTTGGTTCCAGGATGGCTTGCCATTATTGGTAGACCTATGAATATTACTGGAGAATGTCAGGGTATCTGTCTATGAACTGACGCTTAACTGTAAGTGGATCATGCAGCAAAACAACGACTCTAAGCACACAAGTAAATCTAAGAAATTGTTAATGCAGAAGAAATTTAACATTTTGAAATAACCAAGTCAATGTCGAGACCTGCACCCAACAGACATGATGTGGAAGGACCTAAAAAGAGCAGATCACACAAAGAAGCCCACCAACATCACTGAGATGAGGCAGTTTTGTAAGAAGGAATAAGCCAAAATTCCTCCATCCCATAGTGCAAGACTGATCACCAGTTACTGGAAATATTTGGTTAAAGTTATAGCTGGTCAAGGGGGTTACACCAGTTACGGAAAGCAAAGGTTCACATACTTTTTCCAGATAATATTGGATAATTTTTCTCAATAAATAAATCGTTAATTGGGTTCTCTTTATCTAGATTTAGGACTTATAGGCTACATTTATTATATATTCCCGGGCAAAAAAATGGGCCAAACCTAAAATTGCAAAACATTAAACTTTTAATGGTCTTAATAATAAATCATTGGTAATAAAATTATCAAGAATAAAAAAGGCACTTCTGAGACCTCTCGTCGTCAATGCTCATTGCTCAAGTGACTGTTGGCAAAGGCTCTTGCCTTCAGGAGGAAACAGTCGAGACCCTAACTTCTAATAAGATAGACAGAATTATGCATTGGTCTAAAGAATGCTATGCCATAATGTTTGATTTATTACAAAACCTTGGTTAACTCATCACGTCACCAATTACATTACCATAGAGGTTACAGCGGGTTAAGCAAAATGTCTGCACAAGCTGGCTAAGTTTACATAAGATACCTGAAGCAAAACTTTACACAAGTAATATGTGCCAAATGAGTGCAGCTAATCTGCATCCTTAACCGGAAACCCTGTGTCTTCACCATTACACCATCTCAAACTGCAATACTATAATGGTCCGACTAGATTTTAATTTTATGTGTCAGTTTAGTGCATGAAGAGAAGTAGTAGTATTTAAAATAAAGCTGTTTCTGTGGGTCTTGTTGAAGATGACATCACAGCAGTTTCATGCAGTGTCACTATGACAATCAGCTACATTGAAGGGGTAGTGAAAAACCAACTACTGATACCAAAATGAGTCGAGTCAAGGCAGTACCATGCAGTAGAAACGGGCCACTGAGTACTGAATGGGGTCCAAAGAAAGACATGAAACAGATAGAAGCATTTCACCATCAATGTCACAGGAAAAATTGCAACATCTTCTGGCCCAACAAAATAAGAGAAAAAAGTAAGAGTTTAGGTTGTCACATGATTGTCTAAGATTCAGCAATGCCATCTGATATGGTTGGTTCTTGTCCTAAGAATGCCAGCTGAGAGAATTCTAAAGAAGGCACTACGTTGGACACCATCAGGGACACACATGCCAAGCCACCCTAAAACAATATGGCAGAGAATTGTGCTTCAAAAACTAGATGGAATGGTACTCTCATGAGACATGGCACAGGTAGCAACCCAAGACAGATATAGATGGCGATGTCTCACTGTGGCCTTATGTCCCAACAGGGATGAAAAAGACAAGTAAGTATACTTTGTGGAGTCCATTGATCAGACTGGTGGAGAGCCTCCCTGCTAGGCCTAGGTGTTCCACTTCCAGGTATGTAGTTTTGATAAGCTTTGGAAAAAGGCTAACAAATTGCCTGTACATGCCATATCCAAGACATCACCATGATGTCATCAGTGTTTCTGCATTTGGTGCTTCAGCATACATCTGAAAGTAGCACTTCATCCGGTGAAAGCACCAGTGACGTGGTGCAAGTGTCAATGGCAGGCATGTAGGGTTGGCCAGTCTTTTCATAATCCATGAACAGACCTTTTTTATTTTAAGATATACTTCAAGGTTTGCGAGAGAGAAAGAGGGAATTATGGCGTGGATAAAGTCCATACGTCAGAAATGTGTTATTATTGTTATTTGGCTAGTTTCAGGTCTTTCTCTGGCTTTTGAGATGTAGTTACTTTAAAAATTATACATGAGCCTATAGCATAAGTCAACTGTGATAGCCTCTGGAATGAATTTTGTTTAAAATGATCATTTTAATGTCATCCTGCCCTACCAAAATCTATGGTCATGAGCTGCTGCTGTATTATTGGCTAAACAGACAAAAATACAGCTTGCCTCATGTTAAGAAACTGCTCAGTGATGAGTCGTCCACACCATCATGTATCTTTTTGCTATATCATCGGTGATAGCTCAGTGATTAAGACATTGGACTGGTGATTGGAAGGTTGCAAGTTCAAATCTCAGCACTGTCAAGCTGCAACTGCTGGGCCCTTGAGCAAGGCCCATAACCTTCACTGCTCACTCTTATAGAATAAGATGTATGTAAGTCACTCTGGATAAGGGTGTCTTCCAAATGACATAAATGTAAACGTAATGTAATGGCTTCTGATGGCATATTAGCAAATATTTGCCCAAATATTCAACTAACCTGAATTTTCTAACCTGGCATGCAAAACCATGATCTCTTTTGGATTAGTTGCTTTTTTTTTTTTTTTTTTTAAGAATTGTGACATGAAGCAGGATTTAGGAGGGACTAACCAGGCCTCTTGATGACTGGTTTCTGTAAAATCTGAGACAATAAAATGAAAACCTGTGATCTATTTGAAACAATATCAAGAGCATTGTTAAGCTTCAGTGGCCAGGAAACTTGGTTAAAAGACTTAAAGAGTTATGTGATCACCCAAGGAACTCTTTGCAAAAAAAAAGGAAAAAAAAAGCAAAGCTTCATAGGAAGCCATGAAACACTTCTGTTTAAATTTTGGTTAGGACACTAGTGAAATTTGATCACTTATCATACTTTAAAGGTAATCAAAAGCATGTGTCAATGCAGAAGACAAGAATCCTACACTTTCCAGCCTACACTTTTTGTGCCTGGTTTCCAGCCATAGCAGACTTCCTCACCTCCAGCCGCACTGTGACGCCGGGCACTTCCTCCTCGGTCACTGTGCAGGAGAACTCATCCCCAAATGTAGGGTTGCAGCTGTCCTTGACTGGTCGCGTCTGCCACTCCTGAAGCACACAAGTCAGCTGTTCCTCTTCATCCTCCACTGCTTCCCATAGCACTCGTACATGGATGAAGGGGTCAACACACTGGCTGAATGTTCGTGCTGCCAGGCCTCTTGCCTCCAATACAGTCACCACCAACCTGGACTGCAGTTGATCGTAGAAGAGTGAGAAGCGCAGCGTGCCCTGAATGTGTTCCTCATCCACATCCCCAAGGGTGTCAATACTGCTGGCCAGATCAGAGCTGCTGGATAGGCAGCAATGTACGGGTCCCAATTCATCATGGTGCAAATACAGCTAAAAAAGCACGGGTCTAGATGGTTACGGGTTTAATTATAGTTCACGGAACACACAATATTTCTTAACATACTCTCAAAATGGTAATTTTGATATGGTAATTTACAAATGATTCTTTTTGAAAAGCTGCTTTATGTGAATCAGATGATTACATTTGCAAGAATCCCTTAATCCAAAATTTATTTTAATCTACAAACTAAAACAAGCATAACGTGCATCAATTACATTACATAATGGCTGTATGACTCACCTGATAGTTGGGTGTCTGTGAGCTTTGAAATGTTTCATATTTTGCAGACTGCCTGTCTAATAGTGATCTATTAACTGCAATTAAATATTCAAATTTATTAACCAACATATAAGCCGAAAGAAGAAGATTAACCAACATATACATACTCTACTATTGTACATGCAGTTTATTGCTACTTTTCTCTCAGTTACTTATCTGGTCTCTCTTTCCAAAATAATTGTGCATCTGTTGTATTTACAACATCAATAACATAACAGACAAACTCTGATCTTATATATAATATATAATTATTATATTATTCTCTGATCTTATAAATGTACAATTATGAGGTTTTCAATGAAACATACCAGTATGCTTGGAAGCAGTCAGTTGTGTGCAGTATTGATGAATTTGCCATATCAGAATACAGATGGCAATGAAAAAAAGAAACACAGAAATCCCTAAAGCCCAGTACTTAACGTCTTCTGAGAATGGTATCCGAATGTTCCACAAAGAGTTCGCTAAAGTAGCTGACAGCAACATTTTCCCCTGCCATATACAGCACTATTGAGAAGGAGGCACATGGTGTTACTTCTACCTGTTTCATTAACTGATCTGTGCTACTTGTTATTCAAATTACAGACAATTTGCAGTACAAAACACAAACACAGAACTTGTGTGATATGACACTTCTTGCTCGACTTTGTACTATGATATAAACTTATGCATCTACAACAGAATTTTGCAAAAAACAACTAATCAGCAGTTTAATATTGTCAACTTTTTCTAACTTTATAAAAACAGCAAACTTGAAAATTGTAAATGTATACAGTATAATTTGAGAATCACTCCAAACAATATCAATAACTCTTACATTTAACTGTTAAGTTCTTAAATTCTTAAGTTCAACTATCAATTCACTGAACACTGGTTTTGTTTGTTCCTTGATTGAAAAAAACTGTACCTTTAAAAAAAGATTCTCTGCTCTGGTTGTCGATAGGTTTCAGCTATGGTTTGCGATAGATGTGGCTTCAATTTGGATTCATCTTCAAATAGACTGACTGCAGAGATCAGCTGACAGATGATCAGCAAACACAAGGGAAAACCAGTCAGAGCAGTTTCTTATATATCTGGTGTGCAGGCCTCTCTATTCATTTTCCTTTTCTAATTAGTGAACTCGGGTAGAGTACACTCAGTTACACTTCTGCACCTTAACAAAATGTCTTTTTTGCACTTCTGTTCAGATGATTGCAAATGATGCTGCAGATCTTGTTTTTCAGTCCACTATATTCAAAAAGTCAGCTCTCTTGAAATTAAAGAATGTCTCAGTAAAACATCTGGGAATGCTCAGATTCTTTCATTCTCACCTTAGAAATACAATGTAACATGGAAGATTTTTGCCATAGAAAGAATAAAAATAAATGTGTGCTTTTAATATAAGCTGCATGTTCAATTATGCAACTTTTCAAGTCCAATAAACAAATATTTTACTTTTTATTATAAGAAGCACTGATACCAAGTCACTAGATGAAAACACAGCTAACAATAACTAATAAGAAAGGAAACAGGGCTCACTGTGGCAGATGGATGAAAGTAAGCTGTCTTGTTAGTTTTATGTTTGTTTACTAATGATCATGTGGCCCAATGACATCAATGTTTACTTCACAGATCACATGAAAAATAATTGCCCTGTCTGATAGCTTTAATAAGAAAGGCTCTCTAAATAATAACTACACACAAATATAGATTATTTATTTAGACATTTTATCTATTTCAAATAATATATACATTTACATACATTTCCAGTTAGACTTTAGACATACTTGCTTCAGGAGAATTGTCTCAGATACAAAGAACAGATAAGGACCTGTTTCTACTGTGTTTTACTCATAATCTACTCATAGCTCACATTAAACATCAGCAAATGTTAGTCTTTCAATGTTGTTCCACTATTATATTACCAACTGTTATACATTATTGTCATTTTATTTTTAAGAAACTATCTGTATAACTAACTATATTTTTAAACTATCATTTTTTTTTATTTGGAAAGGTTAGGATGCAGAAGATTATAATCAAGTGTAACTTAAACTTTTAACAAAGCATAAATGAGCATTGTGTAATATATAACACACAAATCTTTTAATGGTTTTATAATTTATACTATCGTATATTGCTCATCCTCAGCAACATCACCAGGGCAATGCTTCACCAGTGTAATGCAGAAATGTGCCATGATCCTTCTCAGTCAAGCTGCTGATCACAGCCAACACAGAGCTGATGCTGTCTTCGGTACTCAGTGGTGCCTGAAGACAGAAGAGCTCAACTGAAAGCAAAACTATAGTTTATTACATTATTTTTTAAAAATGTACTAATAAGAGGATCATGACTGCAGGAACAGTACTGTAAACTATAAAATGTGATGAAAAGAGGATTTCCCAGAACAACACATTCCGAATGTAAAAGATACTGCTGACTAATCTAATGAAGATTTCCATGCTGTTGCTGAGAATAAACAGATTAAAGTTTATTTCTGTGTCTATTTTAAACTCTATGTCTAATCAACTGTGAATAATGTATTTATAGTTCATTATATACTGTGTTTAATCAACTATGAAAACATTATTCAGAATGAACAGATCATATGTTTAAATGGATGCAATTACAGATACAACAATTTTTTTGGAAGCTTGTCAGAAAGGTTCACAGGGCAAATGGTTGTGGTGTGCAGAGGGATTAGGACTCTGTGGCACAGAACAAATAAAGGTTGCTTGTGCAGGAGGTTTTTACTTTCGAGTGGGTACAACACATGGCCACATATGAAACTCAAACAAAAAAGATATTAACATTAATAACATTAATTTAAATTTCTATTGACAGTTAACAGTTAACATTAATTAAAATTCATAAAATGTTCATTCATCCTTAATAACGTCCTGGTCCAAGTCACAGTGGGTCAGTCTCCTAGTTTTACCTTTGGGAAATACAACCAACTAAATTTATTAGAGATAATATTGCAAAAAGGTAGGAACAATATGACTGTGTATGTAGGAATAAAAAAACAAACATTAGATGAGACCAATTGTGAATTTAACTGATGAACTAAGGAACAGTCAGAGCCAGAATGCACAGACCATGCAGACAGTGCTGACATTTCTTTCTCTTTGTATTTTCCAGTGTTTTCATGCGTGTAGTGGCACAGATCTGTGCTTCAAATACCTGTAATAGGAAGTAATTTTAGACACTAGGAGTGTCATGCAATGCCACTCCTTGTAACTAAAATTACTTCCTATTTCAAATTATTTTCCTGCAAAGTACAATATAGTACACTACATACAACTGTTTTATCTTACTCCATAAGTACAACTCTCATCACACTGAGCAGCATTAGGAAGTACTTACCTCCTGCCCTCCCATGTCTGTGCGCACCCAGCCAGGATGAATAGCCATACAGAGGATCCCGTCAGCCTCCAGGTCCACTGCCATACATCTAGTGATCATGTTTAGTGCGCTCTGCCACAGTGCCCATATGAGAGAGCAGCATCTTATTTTTTCTTTTCCAACTCAAAATTATGCTTATGCACAATGTTTTTTTTTTTTGGACTGCATTTTATTTTCCTTGAAATTTAAGCTCTGTGAGAATGGCAAGTCCATGCAGCTGTATAACCAACTCTACAAGTGTGTCTACAAGTGTGATAACATTATTATAGTATCAAGCTACTATGTTTGTAATTTTTACTCAGCATGTTAAATGTAGACTGCTGAAAGGATCATACCTTTGATGTTCTGTATGGGTACCATTTAAAGTCTTTGGCACGTTCTCCCCAGTTAAGCTCCACTGATCCCAGGAGCGAGGTCATGTTGATGACTGCGGCTCTGTGGATGCCCATTCCCACCCCTTTCGCAGCACCCCGCTTTAACATTGGAAGCATAGCCTGGCAGAAAATCACCCCAAAAACATCAAGACAGTCTGAAAAACATATCAATTGTGACCAGCTGAACATGTATTTAGTAGGGCTGTCACGAATACCCGATTATAATCGATTACTAGATGTAAAAAAAAAAAAAAATCCTCGATGACAAGTTGAAAATCAAAAACAGGCAAATAACGCTCCAGAAGGTGGCAGTAATGCGCAGCAAAACTGGCTTGACGACAAACCGCGAGGAAGAGATTTCAGGTTCATGGTGGGGAAACGACGTGCTGAGAGAGTAAATTACTAAAGACAACTGTAGCTTACCGTAACTCTTAATTACAGTAAGTTTAATGTTCGCGTGTATTTATAAATACTCTTATATGTAGGAGTATTGTTAGAGTAAAAGGACTGTTTTTGATATATATTATTACGTTCAATTAACCAGCGTTAAACTACTTTTACGTGACTAAATTTTGAATGCCACCGCGATAACACTGCAGTAGGTTATTATAAGGATACTTTCATACTTGTACCCAAATAGATATTTGGATTAGAACTTTTGTTTTTACTTACTTAATAGTTATTCATGTACATTTACTTGAATAACTATTTTTGATACTCTCTTCACCTTCACTAAGTTAGTGTTTTCATTAATAAATTATTTTAGTTCGGCTATAACAATTATTTAATTTATTTTATAACAATTATTTAAACATTG
This sequence comes from Notoglanidium maculatum, assembly GCA_030068355.1. Classification (NCBI taxonomy): domain Eukaryota; kingdom Metazoa; phylum Chordata; class Actinopteri; order Siluriformes; family Auchenoglanididae; genus Notoglanidium; species Notoglanidium maculatum. The sequence continues at coordinate 22,548 of JAQQZX010168540.1, forward strand.
TTTACAAAGATTTAATGGTGTTTTTTTTTCTTTTTTTTTTTTTAACTGAATTTAATAATTTAAATTTCTCTCCCTTGTCTCCCTTACAG